>APFE031527281.1:122407-160237 GCA_000404065.3 Pinus taeda | reverse complement strand
GTATGTACTCCCATGGTTACAGGATGCAGTCTCAGTGCCAATGATGACTCAGCAGCTGTGCATCAACCAACCTACAGGTCTATGATTGGAAGTTTACTTTATTTGACAGGTACCCGACCATAGATCATGCATGCAGTGGGAATAGTTGGGAGATTTCAGGAAAATCCAAAGGAAACTTATCTTCAAGCAGTGAAGAGGATTTTCAAATATCTTCAAGGGACTCAAAACTATGGCTTATGGTATCCTAGAGATACAGATCTCACACTTCATGCTTATATAGATGCAGATTGGGTCGGAAGTGTGGATGACAGGAAGAGTACAAGTGGTGGAGCATTCTTTATGGGCTCCAGATTAGTGTCTTGGTTCAGCAAGAAACAGAGTTCAATTGCCTTATCTAGAGCTGAAGCAGAATATGTGGCAGCTGCATCTTGCTGCACTCAACTCCTTTGGATGATGTATACCTTGCAGGATTTTCAAATCACTTGTACACCACCTATCCCCATCTTATGTGATAATACAAGTGCAATCAACATTTCAAAAAATCCTGTCATGCATTTAAAGACCAAGCACATACCAATCAAGTATCACTTTCTTCAGGAACAAGTGTTGGAACAAAAGGTCAAATTGGAGTATGTTCCTTCTAAGGAACAAGTTGCTGACATTTTCACCAAACCACTGCACAGGGAAACTTTTGAATTTCTCAAACAGAAGCTGGGTGTTGTTGATGTATCATCCTGCTGTTAAATCTTATCAGTTTCAGAGAAAAATGGGTGTACGCGTGTTGGATAAGGTGTATCCACGTACATACGCTGGTTTGTACAGAGAAAGTCGTGTATATGGAGGCTTGATGGATATCAGAAGGAACAGGCTATGGTTGAAGATATTCTGATGTAGACCATCCGGCACAGGTTCAGGGGGAGTAGATAATCTTCTAATAATGCATTGTTGGCAAGCTTTTGATTCTAGTTCATAACTGTTGATTGATTTCAGGTGGAACAAAGGTAGAGGGCAAACAGAAGGAAATCTTGGTTGTTGATCTGAATGATGATTGATAGTTGTTGCTTTTATCAGTTGTTGATGACTTTTTCATGTTTTAAATATTCGTCTCTATGTCATGTATCTCTTTCTTATATGGTGTCAAGGTCATGTAACGGCCTATATTGGTTTCCCCACTATGCCTGCGATGAAGATGTAATTTATTTGGTCATCATATGTAAATTTATGATGTATTCAACTCGGTTGGATGGATGATCCCCACTTGGTTGGGTGATGGATGTATGTATTAAGTCTTTTAGTGATCGGAAGGTCTTGTATTATTGCATAAGTCTTGGTTCTTCTTAAAGAACATCCTTTTGCAGATCTTACCTACAGTCAGGGGGAGCTTGGTCAGCACAGCAGGACAAAGATTTCAGCATGTACTCAGGGGGAGCACAACCCTTTGCCCTTGATGACAAAGGGGGAGAATGATCTTGGTGTTGCCATCAAGTCCAAAGGGGCAGATTGTTGGCATTATGGCATAGGTTTGGAGCTATGGCACAAGTGTTGTCCTTGATGGCAACCTTCTTTGGCATCAGATCTCAGTTCAAGTACTCCGAAAGTAGAAAAAGACATATACGCAGGTTTATCTAGATGAAGGCGAGTATACACGCGGGTTACACATTACAAAAGCACGTATATGTTGGGGATCATTCTTTTGGTCCATGGCAGTTAGATCTTGGAACTTGAACCTATGTTTTGGACCATGGCGTCTCGTCAGATGTGTTGATCCCTAGTTTTGGGTTCATGGTATTAAAATGTTATGGTTTTGGACCATGGTATTAGGGAGGCCTAATGCTATAAAAGAGGAAGGAGATCTTGTGACAAACATCTCATCTGAATTATTATTGAAGATCCGATAAAGTGCTAGAGCTGGTATATTGGGTGGTGATGCAGATCTGTATCTGAAGGAAGGAGGAACCTTAGCACAAAAGGAAGGATAAGGTCCATTCATGGGTCATAATCTTTAAGCCTAAATGATAGTATCTGTGTATGATTTTGATCTGCTAGATGTGGCGCTTGTTTGATCTATAAGTCTGAAAATCTAGGTTAATTAGTGATTGAATATCTGGAAGAGTGTGTTGTCCTCTATAGATCTGTACGCAGGTTCAATGAAGAAAAGGCGCATATACACGCAGTTTAGGTGAAGTGAAGGCGCGTATACGCATGCTGTTCCATACGCAGATGCGTATGCACGCAAGTTACAGACTGTTGAAATAGCGTATATGCTTTAAGTTGTGATCTAGCTGTTTCTGCCTATTGCTGTTGTGTTCTGGGTTCTGTTGTGTGGTTTCTGGTACTGTGTTTTGGGTACAGCTGGCAGAGAAGTATCTACTTGATTTCAGATCTAGTTGGTGAAAAGGAGTTTGGTTGATGAAGAATTTCTTGATGATTGTTTAATGTTCATGGATCCAGTCTGAAAATTGATGAAACGTGGTCCCTGGAAGAAAGAGAAGGTTGTAGCCTTCTGTAGGCCAGCACCTACGTACTAGTATCTTTGCTAGTGCAAGAGCTAAGGGGGTTGTAGCTCCCTTCCAGGAGAAGCTGGAAAACGGGAGAGGTTTGTAGCTCTTTGCAGGTTGCAGCCTGCGTACTAGTAAAGGACTGCACCAATACAATTGTAAAAAGAAGTTTCTAATTAAAGAGAAGATAGAGACGAATTGCAACAGGTGGTTTTCACCCACATTGGGTTTCCACCTTATATCTTGTGTTCTAGTGTGTGATTGCCTTATACTCTGTTTTACTATTTCTAGTTATTGGTTATTTGATACAAAGATTAACAATCAACATCTGAAAGATAAAGTAAATTATAAGTTTGCATAGTATACGCGGGTTTCCTTCTACATAGTTGCAGGTTTAATTAACTGAAGTAGCGTATATCATTTGGATATGAAAAAGGAATATTTGACTTGATAACACTGATTCACCCCCCTCCCCCTCTCCGTATTATTTCCAACAATTGGTATCAGAGTAGGTCCTTCTGAAGAAGCTTGATCGCTTGAAGGAAGATCCATCATCATGAGAAACTACAAGAGAGAAGCATCGATTAGGCCACCGATTTTTGATGGGACAAACTTCATATATTGGAAGGTAAGAGTAACTGCCTATCTTCAATCTCTTGGTACAGAAGTCTGGGATATCATAGATACAGGGTATACTTTTCCATTAGCAACTCCTACAGATCCGACTGAGAAGAAGAAATATGAAACCATGCAAAGGAAGTCAATACTCTATTAGGATGTTTATCTCAATCCGAATTTGTCAAGGTTATGCAGTATAAATCCGCAAAAGAAACATGGGACAAGATTGTACTGAGCTATGAAGGAGATGATCGGGTAAAACGAGAAAAACTTCAAACCCTCAAAATTCAGTATGAAAATCTCATAATGCATAATGATGAAAGTGTGGCTAACTATTTCCTTCATGTAGATGAGATTGTCAATTGTATGAAAAACTTGGGTGAAGAAATAAAAGAGGTTGTTGTGGTTGAAAACATTCTAAGATCTTTGTCTCCTAGGTTTGAATCTAAAGTTTTTGCAATAGAAAAAAAGGAGAATCTACGAAATCTTACCATGTCACAGCTGCATGGAATTATGTCTGCTTATGAAATGAGGAAAGGAGGACCATCAAATAGGAGAGAAGTTGCTTTCAAGGCTTTAGGTAGAGGGGATTACTATGAGTCAGGGCACGTATCAGAAGAAGAGGAAGAATCAAATTTTGCCAAGAACCTTCAATGGGGTACTGGAAGATTCCGAGGTAAGTTACCTATCAAATACTTTACTTGTGGAAGAATCGGTCACTATGCTGCCAAATGTCCTCATAAGGACATGATTGACAAGGGGAAAGAATCTATTAGATGGAACAAGAAACAGAATGCAAACAAGAAAAGCTATTTCACTCATGAAGATAGTGATGGATTTTCAAATAGTGATGAAGATGAACGAGGTAATAGTTATAAACTTTTAATGGCTTTTGAAGATGATGATTACATGGATGCTATAGATGTGGATGGCTTTTATGAAGAGATTTATAGACTCAAAAAATGTTTAGAAGAAAAGAATATGATCATTGATACTCTGCAGTTCCAACTTGATGAAAAAGAAAAATTTCTTGAGAAGTTAGAATGTGAAATTGTTGGCCTTAGAAAAGAAATTGAGAAAACAAAGGCTCTTAATCTTAAATTTGTTAAAGGATCTAAAACTCTGAATGATATTACCAATGTACAACGTTCTCCTCTAATCTAGACTGGTCAAGGGTATAATGGAGAAGCATCTCAAGCATCCACCTCAAAGAGTTATCTTGATGCAGCAAGGAGGAATGAGCAAAAGCCCAATGGAGATCACCCGGTAAAACAGGGACGAATTACATCAAGGATAAACAAAGACTACCAGGTAAATCAGGGGAAATCCACCTTAAGGATGAACAAAAGCTACAGCCACCCATAGGTAAAATATTCTCAATTTTCCTCAAGAATGGATGACAGTAGAAACTACAAGCATTTGACAGGAAGATTTGATAGTTGGAGGAGTTTCTTCAATGGCCAAAGTTTCTCTTGCCATAGCTTTGGCCACAAAGTAGCTCAATTTGTTGCCTATAAGACAATCATGACTAGAGAAGCTCAAAAACAAAGAAGTATGACTAGAATCACAAAAAGGACCCATAACAACTTTTCTACCCTTGAAAATGAAATTGAATGTTCTATTTGTAATAACTTTGGTCATGAAGATTCTGAATGCAGGAGTAGGTTTTGGAAGACAACTCAGAAGGAACAAACCTCAAAGTGCCAGAACATGGAGAATGAAGGAACCGCAACCAGAAAGATGTGGGATAGCTTTATATGCAGAAGGTCAAGAAAATCAATGGTACATTAACAGTGGATGTTCAAAGCATATGACAGGTGATAAAGAAAAACTTGAATCATATAATGTTTTAGAAAAGGGAAAGAAAGTTTCTTTTGGAAATGATACCCCTGCAGTCATAAAAGGAAAAGGCACTACTCAATTAAAAGAAAAGGTCAAAGCTAGAAATGTTTTGTATATTGATGGCTTGAAGCATGATCTATTGAGTGTCAGTCAGATGTGCGATAATGGAACCGAGGTAATCTTTCGATCAGATGGCTATAGTGTTCGTGATCTTGATACAGGAAGAATAGTGATCAAAGGCAGAAGAACTCCAAATAATTTATACATATTTGAAGAAGGACAACAACAATGCTATTTGAGCAAGGATGATGAACACTCGTTATGGCACCGGAGGTTGGGGCATCTAAGCTTCTCTCAAATAAGGAAAGCATGAAAGTACCAGGCAATTTCTGGTCTTCCATATATCAAAATTCCTAACAACACTATATGCAAATCATGTCAGTTTGTAAACAAACCAGAACTAACTTCCCTTAGAAGGAAGGTTCAGCTAGTAGGCCTCTTGAGCTAGTCCATATAGATGTATGTGCACCATTTAGGACAAGGTCACCTTGGGGAGAAGAGTACTTTATATTATTCATTGACAACTTCTCTTGGATGGTTTGGTTAGGACTTATGAAGCACAAAGATGAAGCATTCAAAAAATTCAAATCTTTCAAAGCCTTGGCTGAAAACGAATCAAATCACAAAATTAAGTGCCTCAGGTTTGACAGAGGTGGGGATTTTACCTCAAATGAATTTTTCAATTTCTGTGAAGAACATGGAATAAGAAGGGAATTCTCTACAGCTAGAACTCCTTAGCAAAATGGAGTAGCGGAAAGGATGAACATAACCGTTCAACAAATGGCTCGTGCTATGCTTGATGAGTCCGGAAATCCCGCAACCTTCTGGGGTGAAGCTGTATTTGCTGCGGTTGTTATTCTCAACAAAACAAATGTCCGAGTGAACAACACTCAAACTCCTCATGAGCTTTGGTATGGTGAGACTCCTTCGATAAAGCATTTCAAAATTTTTGGAAGCAAATGCTATTAAGAATAATGATGAACAACTTGGCAAACTTGAACCTTGAGCAGATGAAGGCATTCTCCTTGGTTATTATTCACACAACAAAGCATATAAGTGTTACAATAGCCTTTTCTCTTTCTTATTCAAGCTTGAGAATTTGAAATTGTTTAGCCTGGAGAGAAGATGAAGGGTTTTCATCAATAAATTGCACTAGGGCAAGAGATGGGATTGTTATGTTTGTGGGAAGAACAACTTCCTTTACATAATCTAAAGCAAAAGGAGAAGAACCAATAGAGGCTTTCTGAGCAACCACGTGTGCTCGTAGAGCAAATGTTAATGCTTTGTGCCAATTCCTGTGATTTTGATCAATCGTCCTTTTGATAATTCTAATTAGGTTATTGTTTGTTGATTCTACTAATCCATTACCTTGCAGATAATAATTGGCTGAATATTTCAACTTGAAACCTCGCTTAAGAGAAAATTCTACCATTGTATTTCCAGAAAAGTAAGATGCACTGTCAAACATTAACGTTGAGGGTAAGCCAAATCTAGTAATTATGTACTAATCAGTGAAGTCTGTAATACTTTTTGTATTAGCTATCTTTAATGTGATAGCTTCTACCAACATAGTAAATTAATGAGTAGCTATAAGGATGTACCTATGCTGTTTGGAAGAGTTAGGAACAATCTCACCAATTATGTCTAATCCCCATTGTTCGAATGGTTGTTGGATGTTAATTGGTTGTAAAGGGAATGTTGGCTTTCTTTCTCTTCCGAATGTGGTTTGAAAAGTTTTCCACTTCCTTGCATATTCATGTGCATCTTTGAATACCCTTGGCCAATAATATCCTACGTGTAGGATTTTCTGAGCCGTGTTATTTCCACCAAAATATCCTCCAGCTAGTCCATCATGTAATTCCTGCATAACCTTCTTGGCTTCAGGTTTCTCTAACCATCTCAGCAATACTAAATCATAATTCTTCATAAATAATACATCATTGACTAGTTCACACTGATTTGATTTCAATCTTAAAGATCAATTTGTTTTATAATTAAGATGCATAGGAGCATATCCATTTTTTAGATAAAATTTCAAATCAACATATTGTGATTGTGTCTCATTGAGGCTTACCTCTGATATTTGTACTTCATTACCTTGATCCTCTTCTGGTGGTAATTGGGAAGCTCATGTTAACATCCTACAAAAACCTTGGTTCCTAACAATTTTAGTTGGTCAGATTTCTACATCATATTCTTGGAGTGCAGTTACCGAATTAGCTCTTTTCTACACTACTCTTCGAATCAATAGTTGTCTTATTGCGGGGTAGGGTACAATTATCTTTATATTGGTTTTAAGAAGAAAAGGTCTGAAATGTTTCAAAGTTTTGAAAACAACAAACGTTTGTTTTTCTATAGCTAAATAATTTAATACGAGGCCTTGTAAGTTAGAACTAGAAAAGGAGATAGGTGCCTCAACATTTTCATCATTCAGCGGTGTCAAGACTGATGCATATGATGTATCAGATGAGAAAGTATATAATACAAAAGATTTGAGAAAGTCTGGCATTGTCAATGAGGAAGCATTAATAATAGATTTTTTAATCAATTATAATGACTCTCTTCCATCCTTGTTCCATCTGAAAACTGCATTTTTTCTTATCATCTTTTGAAGAGGTAGAACAATTTGTGAAAAATATGGGACAAATATTTTTAGAAAATTTATTTGGCCTAGGAATGATTGCATGTTTTTCTTGTTGTGAGGGAGGGGAATTTTTTCAATCTCTTGGACTCTATCAAGATCAATGTAAATTCCTTTCCTGGATACTATAAACCCAAGGAGTTTTCCTTCTGGTAAAGAAAAATAGGATTTCTTGGGATTTAAGGAAATGTCGTATTTCTTGCATCTTTTGAAAATGTGTTTCAGGTCAGCTAAATGATTGTTCCTATCCTTGGAATAGACTATGATGTCATCCAAGTAAATAACCACTGATTTATTGATTGGACCTCTGAAAGCAATGTCCATATCATGTTGAAATGTGGTGCCCACATTAATGAGTCTGAAAGGCATCTTTTGATAGGCATATGTTCCCCACTTGGTCCTGAATGTTGTCTTTAATTTGTCATCTGGATGGACAAGTATTTGATTATATCCTCAGAATCCATCTAGAAAGGAAATTAATTCAGAACTTGCAACTGATTACAGTATCTGTTCCATGGTGGGCAAGGAAAAATTATCTTTTTGGCAAGCTTGATTCAAGTTTCTAAAATCAATACAAATCTTGATATCTTCATTCTTTTTCCTTATTGGTACCATATTTGATACCCATTTAGAATGTCTTACAAGGAAGATCATTTGGGCCTTCAGAAGCATGTTCAGTTCCATTTTGATTTGACCTTCAAGGTTTGGGTGAATTTTACGAAACTTTTGTTGAACTTGCTTTTCATTTGAAGGCATGGGTATGGTATGTTGAATTATAGAGGCATCATAAGTTTTGATATTTGCGTAATCCCAAGCAAAAATGCCTTTATATGTCTTCAACAACCCGATGAATGATATTCTTTCTTTAGATGATAGGCCTAGACCTAGGTTGACATTTTGAGGTTTTTCGTTTGACCCTAGGTTTACTACTTCAAATCTCAAATTAGAGCTTTGAGTTTGGGACCTATCCTTTAGATCATACAGATCTTCCATTTTAACTATAGACTTTGGGATTGGGTTATGATCATGATTAAGCTTGATTTCTAGATCATGCTCACATTCTTCTATAATATGTTCTTCATATGATCCCTCCTATGTAAGGAAATTATCTATATCCGCATCGTTGTTGAATACTCTCCAATTTGTTACATTGTCGGGGATTGCTAGCCTAAATATTAATTCTACTAAAAATATGTCTAGACTAAAGTCTTCTGAGGGTATAAGCTTCGATTCCACATTAGCAAGTAAGTTAGCACTTGCATTTTGTAATCTAGGGACTGGAGATATGTTGAAAACAGAAAAATGAGAAGTCAATTTCTGAGCTAAAGAGTGGTAGTGTTTAAGTTGCCCAGAGACACAACGAATTGTATTTCACACCTGTTTCACAATTATCTCTGAATCACTGTAGACTTGTAGGTATTTGACATTAATACCGATGTCTTTATACATTCCATGGATTAGTGCTTCATATTCAGTGACATTGTTAGTGCATTGGAATTCAAGTCTGCAGGCCAGCATGGTTTTATCTCCTTGCGGATTGATCAAACTACATCTTACACCTGCACCATAATGGAGAGTCCAGAACATAGAGTTATTAGAAACTTTATCTACTAAATTTAGACATTTGGAAGGATCCGTTTGTGAAAAAGTTTTGATTTGAGAGACTACAACATTATCTAAAAAGGGAGACCTCTCAGCATTCAAGGATCCTAAAGAGGACTCGGCTGAGTAATATCCAAGGAGATTATTAGTGAAGGAACAAGTTCGTTGCTTCCGTCGAGGTAGGTGACAGTGTATTTCATGAATTTCTCTCAGTCTACCCTGATTTGGTTAGGTTTACCATTGTGTGGCAACCACATATGAGACCAATAAGTTGCAAAATAACCGTGAAGCTTTTCAGACTAGTCCCTACTAAGAATTAAACCATAAAATTCAAGGATATTGGCCACCAGAATATCAATTATTTGTGAAATTTTTGGATTAGAGGAAAGCCTAATTAAAACTAATGTTATTTCTCCAAGCACCTCGACTTTTGTACTATCTAGTTGAACTATGTGCATTGTGAATTTTTGAGGTGTAATCTTCAATTTGGTACACACAGCCCTTGGAATTATATTTGAGGAGGCTCTTGAATCAACAAGACAATTGTGAACGTTCTTGTTGAAAATTTCATAAGTGAGCAGAAACAAAGGAACATGAGAAATAAACCTATCACCAATCAGAACTAGATCTGAGGGATCTACCTTATTTGAGGACGAGGGAGGTTTTCCCATATTGTAGGTAGCTTGAGTAACTATAATAGATGGCAGAGGGCATACTGGAACTACTTTCAATTCCCTTAATAAAATCTTTGGTTGTTTTTTTTATTTTAGTGAGCTCATGTAGTAAGATGTTAGCTCTAGTCTTTTTCATGTCTTCAACTATACTTTATTCGACCATGTCTCGGATTACCAATGTTTTTGAGGCATTTGGGGAATCTAGAGGGATAGGATCAATTTGGATAGTCTTATATTTCTTAGGTATTGTTTTCTTCTTTGCAAGAGTAGCAAATTTCTTCTTATTATTTGCGATAGACATGTCAGGAGAATTTTTGCTTCTTGTAGTCACTGGCATTGCTTGTGCCTCTTCTTTAGTTGGAGAATAAAATCCCACATCCCATTTATTTCAATTTCTTCTTCTGTTTTGGCTTCCTCTTCGTTTGACGAATCTTCTTCTGCTTCTTGTTCAGATTCATCATTTGAAATAGTGTTTGGGGGTTGTGACATAGAGGAAGGGTTCCTTTTGAATGATTGAAAAGGTTTCTTAGGAGCAGAATATTCTGCAACTTGTTTTTTAATTTTGACCATTTCGTTGGACATTGTCTTTAACACTTTATAAAGGCCTTCAAGATCAAAAGGGTCTTTTGAAGCCTTCTTCTTAGAGTCATCGTTAAATGTCACTTTTTTGGTCTTCCTTTTGTCTGTTTGTGATCTCTTTTCCAAAGTGATGATTCTTCTTTCTACAGACAAGGCTTCTTTCATGTTTTCTACAAGGGTAGCGTTATTGTCTCTATCTACACAAATTGAAATATTAGAAGGGATAGATGATATATACCATTCTATTTGTACGTCTACATGAGCTTTGGAGGCAACTGGGATTTTGTTTAGCAATTTGTTAAATCTGGAGTTGAAATCTTTGATATTTTCATCTAGATTAGCTTTCAAATTAGAAATATCATTGATCAAGGACACTATGGTCCTATCATCACCAAATTTTGCGAGAAACACTTCTTAAAAAGTATCCCAATCTCTAATTGAACCTGCTGGGAGGGAAAAATACCAAGACCCAACAGATCCTTGGAAGGTATAAGGAAACAGTCTGATTACAACATCTTCATGTGCAACCCCATTGAGATTCATGGCTAAAATAAAATTAATTTGATGTTCTACGACCGGGAGAGCATCATCAGGATTATACTTAGGCAGCCATTTTTCTACGTTTGCTGGGAGTGCATTTGGATTTGCAACTAAGACAGCACCAGGATTTGTCCAAGGTTGATTGGACATAAATTGAATTGGGGACTAAGAAAATGGGAAGGTCTATCCAGAACAACGTATAGATGGTGAAGAACTTACTACTAGATTAGTACTAATAATTATAGTACTAATTAGAGAAGTGGATGTTTGAGAAGTCGTGGATTGGATAGAAGTGGATGAAGGAGTAAATGGATGGAAAGGTAGTATCTGACTTAGATGTTGATGAAGTGAATTTCTTATGTCGTGGAGGAATGGGTAACTCGAAAGGGGTAACCCCAAGTCTCTCACTTTGCAGTCTAGTCAATACACCAGTTTGTTGTAATAAGGAGGTAACACTCTCTTCAGATACTTTGGGTCTCTAGGGTTTCTCTATAGAAATGGATATCTGTTTTAATTTTTGTATCAAATAATGAACTTCGGGAGACTCATGAGTATAATCTAGAGAAGGTGGCTGCCTTACTACTTCGAGAGACAAGGGATATGTGTCTACAACTTCAGACTTTCGATCAAGATATTTTGAATGAGTTTGAGAAGGTGTAGAAATGGTGGAGGGGTTTTTACTCTTATGAATTCTTTTCCAATGATTTTTAGCTTCATCTGCCATTCACAGATAAATTCCCTCCCTCTAGCACCAAAATGTTGCGGCCTTAAAATTATGCTGCCGAAACATGGGGGATAACCATCCGGTCTAGACCTTAAGACAACTCCTTTTCTATTTAAAGTGGTGGCTCCAACTGGGGATAATGGAACTATTTTCCCAGTGTGGGTTTTAAGATGAGAGTGGGTGGTTTATGAGTGCTTTGCAATAGAATAATAATAATCTAAGTGACCTATTCTACCATGCAATTTCTCTAACTAACTTATTCTAATATAAACCCGGGTGTTCTTATGTGATATGCGATCTACAAGGATATTTATTTAGCATGTGATATTAAAGATTGAACACAAATAAATAGATATGATAACGTAAAAGATAATTCCTTTGACTAAATAGTTAGTCAAATGAATTTATAAAATATATCACATATATGATGAGTTATATATGAAAATCACAACCTCATCTAGACATCATACAAAAGTGCAATTAACGCTTAACAGAAATAATAAATCTCACATATAATCCATGAAAGTAAAGTTTTTCCACTAATTAAATGTAAACAGAATCAATCATACACAATAATACTACCATATGTGTGAAGTCCCGATCATTTGACAGGTGACATATACCAACTTCTTTCTTCATATCAAATTGTCTCCCAAGAATACAAAAGTGCATCAACAAAGGAAAGTATCTGATACCTAAAATAAACGATCATGTTCCATCATTTCACCAAAGCATTTACAAACTTACAATATTGCATTCTTTAAAAATAGTACTCTAACTAAATGTGTAAAAATAGATTATTCAAAATTTGAGGAGGTTTCAAATAACCTTCCTCCTAACTAGGTAAATAACTTCAAAAATAAAAAGAGGCTAAATAAACAAAACTAAGAGGATGACTTGTTGTCTGCTAGCTTGTCCTTCAAATCACAAATACTGGTCATCGGTTGAATTTGAGGAGGTGGCCCGAAATGAGTCATGAGTTGTCATGTGAATATCCCATCGGTGAGCGGTGGAAACATCCTTTGAGTTGTGTGAAGGGAACAATCAAGAGGCATATTCTGGCTATGTGGCTTAACGAGATACTATCAATACGACTCCCATTTCATCGGGTCAGTTTCGCAATTGCCTCTCTCTGAATCCCTGCCTTTTCTTTCCAATCTTTATACAGAGTAGTTAAACAAGGCATTTCTTTCGTATTGCCTTCCTTGATGAGATTGGTGGTGAACAAGATGTGATTCGCCCCTTTGATAATGTTCTTTGATACTCCAGCTGCCCTTGCGACTACTAGCTCAACTTGTTTGATTTTGGCATCCCAGTCTGTAAAGAGAATGTCTTTATGAGTTTCTTCAATCTCGGGTAGATTAGCCTTCTTCCCATCTTCTGTTTCCTGCCACTCAATGAATAGAGAGATCCTAGTGTCTAAATCATTAAACTTTGTTCTCTGGTCAATTGCCTTGTCTGTCAGTTGGTCGCTAGTAGTCAAATAGGGAGTAATATGTGACATATTTTGGCAGAAATACTCTTGTTGCCTCACTAGAAGGGAATTTAATTCCAAGGCCTCTTTGATGAACTCCTCAGTAGTGGGAACATCCTTGTATATTTCCATGGATTGCTGCATTTCCTAGAGTTGCATGTTTTTGGCCGATATATCAACCTCATGGCTTATTTTTAGGACCTCCATGTCTTGTTGCAATTGCTTTAGTTTCTCTACTGCATGCCTGTTTGTGTTTTCTTTCTCTACCTCAAGCTCTTGTTCGAGCTATGAAATTCTCTCCTCTTTCTCCCTTAGTAGAGTAGAGACCATAGTAGCCTTGTCCATAGTGTTCGATGTGTATGCTCCCATGAACTGTGATAGCCTAGTCAAGTTCTCCATCAGATTGAAAGGAATGTCTTTCCAGACAATTTCCATGGGCTCGTTTCCAGGTGGAAATTCAGGTGCATCTACCCTTCTCCTTTTCCTCTGCCTTCTAACTATAGCCTTGTGGAGAGGGCTATATAACACATCAAGTGGAGGTATTTCAATCACTTTGAGAACAATCTCCAATGTGGGCAGAGCAGGGATAATTTTAGTATGTTGGGACATTGTTTCTTGCTCCTCCATAGGCGTAGATTTCTTGTCGGCAGACTTGGGCTCTGTATCTTTTTGAACATGCAGAGGAGTTTTGAATTCCTTTGTTTCTTGGGCATTTGAGGCTTTGGTAGTGCCTTGCAATTTTTTATTAAACTAATCCCTCTCCTGCTCCAAACTACCTCCTTTGGTCTCTGAACTGATTTCTGTAGCCAGGGAGCTCATCACTTGCTTCTCAGTTGAGCTCTTGCTAGACTCACTTTTGTGGTTGGCATCTTCAAGCTTCCCTATGTCTGGTGTCTTCTCAATGTTTACCTAAGAGTCTATTTGAGAGCTAGGGCCTCCACTCTCAACAGTGACACTTGGAGTGGACTTATCCTCGGGTTTTAATAGATGCATTGGGATCACCCGAAGCCTCTCATCTCTGAATTCCTGAAATATTTGAAAATATTCAAGTTTCAGATTTGCTTTTGCCCATTTGAACACTTGTTCGAAGGATATGGCTGACTCTAACAAATGCTCAAAATGATTATCATCATGACTGTATGGCTTGAGTTTAACTCCAGTAGTGACATTGTATGCAACTTTGTTTGGATCAAATTTCCTCTTAGGCAATGTATGAAGCCTGAGGACTTCCATATATGTTGATCCTTATTGGCATGAACAAAATTGGCTAAAGCAAAAGAACCACATTTGACAACGAAAATGGGCCATAATGACTTCTTTCTGTCCTTAAGAACTTTAGTCAGGCCCTTTCCCATAGTTTAGTAGGCAATCTCTCTTGCTAATAACTTATCAGAAACATATAAAGGAAGGATGTGTGGATTAGCTGTGCTACTAAGAACCCTAATATAGGTGAGCCGCTCTTCAATAAAATACTTGCCAACAGTAATCAGGTCTATTGCATCTTCTTGGGAAAACCTAGGGGCTTTCTTATTGAAAATCATTTGATGTAGGGGCAATACAATAGTATGGAATATCTTATAGAAGTGAGGTATGGAATGTGACTCCCATATTTTTTTATGACTAAGATGGATTGGGTAAGGATATTGTAAGTTCCATTTCCAACCCATGGTTGGAAATGTTGTGCAAAAATAGATAACATCCATAATGTAGGAACTAAAATAGAAGGGAGGGAGGTTATCTCAAAAGGAGGCTTTCTTCTGCCGATATTCAGTAATTGTGTTGGCTAGGTTTTCAGATAAGATGGAATGCCAATTCATGATATTGGAATAAACACAGACATCAATTAGAGGAATCCATTCTATTGAAAACTTGGTATTATTGGGTAGCCCATACAATCTACATAACATGGGTGCTTCGTCATTATAGGGGTTTTCCAAGGAGGCTATAGCATGCATACCTGATTTGTCATACTTGAATTTGTTGTCCAACACCTTCCAACCCTAAATTAGCTTGAAGGGGTCTAGATTCTTCTTTGCAAAGTTAGGCACAAATGTATCGTCGTAGATATCCTGGGGATGACGTATTTGGTACATCTTCTTTAGATCTTCTACTCTGAATGACCCAATGAGCTCCATATTTGAATTATGAACTGCTTATCTTCAATGATAAGGTTTTAAATCACCCACTTGATCATATCTATATAGGGGATGATTTTAGCCCTTGCTCCTATCCTATGAAGGAATGAACAGGAAGCATCTCTACATTGAAGTTCTGAAGGCCTTTTTGAGTGAGTTGTTGCTCCTGTAACAATGATTTTAGGATGCTCGTCATCTAGCCTATTGTAAATTACTTCCCAAGCCATTGTGCCTTTGACAGTATCATAAACTATATCAACAAAGATAGGAGCCATATCTGTAAATTCAACTTCAACAATGGTCTGTTTGCTCTGTTTCTGCATCACCTTTCTTAGTGACATGTCTTTTGTCGCTTTCCTGAGATAGACAAGATATATCTGTGCAGGCGATATCTAGTAATTAAGATTGAAAGCTTCTGTGAAATAACTTTGGATCGTGAGAAAGTTTTTAATGAGATGCTCGATTTTAACTGCCCATAACCAGGAAAATGATTATCCTTCCTTGGGCCGCTAAATATTTAATAACATGTCAACTCATTTTTTTAAGCATTTAAAATGTAATTACTCCACATGTTTTACCGGACTTAATCGCGCATTGTGGTCTTAAAAGGGATACAATATAACGTTATCGGACGTTTTAACCGAAATGCGATTGCGAAGATCACAATATCGCATTTGACAAGGTGATGTTATTGCAGCGGGAAGCCTAATCGCATAGCGCACTTATGTAAACGTTTTTTAACATGGTCATGTGGAAAAGAGAAACTTGCGATCTGCGAAATGGATTTGATCCTTAGTTTGTTTTGCAAGGTTTTTCTAGGAATTTTCTTAGGGTTAGTGTTTTATTATCCTAAGCCTAAAAATTTAAAAGGGTCCCCATTTACAATTCTAAGCCTAGTTATTGTTTTTTATAAATGGGGGGGGGGGGGGGTTGTTTTGTAGTACAACAAGGCCTTAACGTGTTGAAGCCATATATAAAGCATATAACAATAAACAAAAATTTGAAACAACATATACAATAGAACATAAAATCAAAATTGATATCAGACATGATCTTTTAGCATTTATTCATCAGATGACTCCACCAGAGAGGGGTCTTTTGCACTTGAGCTTGGCAGTTCAAATTGTGGTAGACAGGGAATGTGATGCTCAATTCGACTAAGGTGAGAATTTTTCTGTTATATTTGCATTTGAATCAGATGAAGTTCTTTCTGAATATCATGAAGACTGGGGTCAGTATTTGCATAATAAACTAGAGAGGAAATAATGGCTTTGGAAACAATGCTCTTCATTAGCCAGAAGAGATAGACGAGCTTAGTATACAAGGTAAGACAACCATGGGTATGGCCAAGATCGAGAATCAATCCACTCCAATCCTCTGTCAGAAGCTCGATTTCTGCCTTCAGGTTTAATTTCGCCTCCTAAGATGAAATCAATTGCTTCACCTCGGCGAGAGTCCCTTTGTTATAAGCTTGGACCATTTCTTGCAAGATCTGTGGATCAAATTTCCTGCCTCACTTCTTTGGAGGCTTTCCTGAAGTTGAGCCCCTAACCTTTCCTTTACCATTTTAAAAATTATGACCACGGCCTCCGTGCTGAGAGGCACTAGTACTTGGAGAGGATTTTACCATGGTGAGAGAGGGAAGACCGCCCTTCGTCTAGTTCTTTGACCCTGCACTTGCTTGTGACCCAACCAACGGCATGGTGAACAGAGACAAAACTTGTATATATAGACATGGAGTAGTAACATAACATGAAAGAAACATGCAATGGATAGTAATCTTTGAATTCACTCTGCATGTGCCCCTTGCGTTTATGGAATTAAGCTTCCCAATAATTCAACAAAAACTCAGCTATGAGGTTTGATCTTGGGTCTCCCCTAGATTAGGCCTAACAGTTACCCCGATTCACCATGTCTTAAAAAAAAAAAAGAAAATTCAACAAAAACCATTCCACTTACTTTGGTTATGCATTATTCCTATGCTCCAAATTCTCATAAATTTTTTGCCATCTTTTACCTTGATAAAACTTCTTTATAAAATTGTTGCCATCTTTTACCTTGATGAAACTTATTTTAAAAGAAACTTACAGTTTTATGGTTGGGGAGAACAAAGACTACAAACCCTTGCCGCCATATTTTACCATCATGAAATTATTTTTCTAAAGAAACTTACAGTTTAATGGTTGGGGAGAATAAAGACTACAAACCCTTTCTTGGAGGTCACAATTTATTATACGAAAACCTTAATAGAAATCTCACGAATTGGACTTAAAAAAGCAACTTCTATCAGTTAGGTATTAGCGATAACCTAAAGTTCAATGAGTCAACTAAGTCTCAATTAGACCCAACTTAACAAGTGATGAGTCAGGATCATCTTGTTCATTGGGAATTTCGGAGTGTAAAACAAGCAGTCATCGACAGACAGATTGCCCTGTAATGGTAAATTACTACGGAGTTGTTTATAATGTGACTTTTTGGAGATTCCGGTGACAGAATCCGGCAGAAGAAATTGAGGTTAAATATTGATTTGTTGCAGTTAAAATGGTTTTTTAACTGCATATTTGGATTCAACACCTTGAAAAACCCCTAGGATGCTTTGATTGTGCAAAAACTAGCTATCAAACTTACGATTCCAATAAATTGCTGCCGGATTGTGACCGGAAAAACCCACCGGAAAGACTTTCAAAAAGTCTCATTATAGACAACTGCAATTACTATGGCTAATTTTTTTGGTTAGTAAATTGTGGTTAAGGAATTATTTTTTACGTAAAATCGGGTGCATTACTAGCCCCGTACGAAAACTAATTTTTTTTTGGGGATAAATCATCTTATTTTCATGAAAATCCATGTTTATTGTCTTGCCTCTAACCATGTATATGCCTAACTATCTCAATATAGTTTAGTTTAACTGACATTTACCTTACTCTTGTATTGGAGTATATTTTTAAGACAACTTACTGAATTTCTAAACACTATAATAAGGTGAAAACCATTTTAGAGAAATTCTCATATACCATTTCAAGTGATGTTTTTGGTTTATATTTGTACTTTTTCCTTATCTTCAATTTATAGACTTGTCCAACAACAATTTTAAAGACAAATATTTTGTGGGACTTTTAAAATCCATTTTATTCAATTGGAACAAGCTAGTAGCAATCCTTAGATTAGTTTTTTCACTATTTCCAATGGTCTATCATTGGCACAAGAATTTCATCGATTAAAGTTCCCTTTTTTTGGGTAAGGAGAATTCAACTCTATTTTTATAATATTTTCAACAATAATATTGTGTGTCTTATTTGATGGGAAACTTCATTTAAGGATTGAATTGATCCTAGTTCTGTTATAGGAGAATGTGAGGCCCTATATAAGAACAACTATATTACTTTCACTATCACAAATCTTAGGGATGTTTCACCATTTGATACTTTGTAGCAGTGCTATAGAATTTATTTAGCTCTATCTCCAAGTCATCATGGAAATAAAACAACACTACACTGCCTATAACAATAAAGTCATAGGATAAAAACATGATTTTGAAAGAGGTAGGCTTTGAAGTATTCCAAGTTGTATTATTCCTTTCTTCTTGTGATGCATTTGTTCTATACCCTTCGTAAATAGGAATTGGTACAATGATTTACAATTCCGTACTCTAAATGGAAAAGGAGTTGGCCTTATATGTGATTTTGTTTGTAAATTGTAATATGTAATGGTTTTGACTTTGGAGTGCAAGATGTCATGTTATGCAGATGGCCACTTTACTCGTCAATTACAAGACAAAATTCTTTTTTCAAGTGGCATGCATGACTGCACTACTAGGGAAGCCAATTAAGTAAGCCGTTCACTAATCTTTCTGAGAACATTATGATTTGTTATTCCATATTCTCTAATCCATTCCATTCTTGTTAATCTTGTTTTTGTTAAGAGATGTTGCTTTTTATTATCTTCTTATTTTCTTTCCCTTATTTTTCCTACTTTTTAGGTGACTTGTATGTCATTGGACTGTGGACAAAATCATTATTTTCAAAGTATTTGATGGTCTGATCTTTGCCTTTCAACTGGGGAACTCATCATATATTTATAAGAAAATTTCATATGACAATAATAATAATTAGTTATGTTGACTTGTCTGCATGAATATTGTCTAAAACAAAATAAAAGACATCTAGCTAATCCTATAAGCTTCATGTGGTTTTGGCTAAATTGTTATTGTAAACCTTTCTTTGTTTCCTAACATCACAAATTTTGATAAACTAAATTCTTTTAAAGATGGTTTTGGATAAGGGTATTTCTTAGTGTGTCTGCTAATAATTTTTTGTGGTTGTAATGTGCTTGAGAATTGATGGGAAATATTTTAAGATTGATGGATTAAGAAAAGAAAATGGATGACATTTGGAAATTCTTACAAAAATTGAATAACTTCATGATCATGACAATTTTTCTGGTCCATAGGATTCACAAAGTGCTCAATTAACCTTGCTTGAAGTTGAGTTTTAAAATTTCCTAGAAGTCAAGCTTTTACAATGTCCATTATCATCACAGAGAGCCATATAATACAAATTTCATAAAATCTATAGATAGAGGGAAGATTGTACTGGTAATATGAAAATTTAATTTTCAAATAGTGGGGTGCTTGCAACAACTTAAAATTAGAACCATTGATCTTATGGGAGAAACTTTAGCAACTAAATTAAAATACATAAAGTGGTTGTTCACTTTCAGAGTGTCTCCATTTTACTAAATCTTTTCCATTTTCATCTTCATAACTTTTTTTTTTTTTGGATTCAACCAAGATTAGGTGGGAGTACATCTAGAGAATTTTCATGCATGTCCTCAACCATGTTTGCATGTGACTACAAAAAATTCTCTGGAGAAGGAGGCTCTCAACTCTCGGAGACAAGATCAATAGTTTTGAAAAGTCAATGTGGTGAAGGCTTCTCCAGAGAACAAACAAATTTATCTTGGACATAAAATTTATTGAGATTGTGTTGATGGCCTACCAAAAATGGCTCTCATCAGGCGTTGGGAGTTTGCGTGCATGGATGGCACTGAGATGAAGAAGTGGGTGGATAAACATTGGAAGCTAATCCTAAAATATCAACCAAATGTTAGCATCCTCGTGAACAGGTGGTGTGGTATTCATTTTTTGCATTAGGAGGACACAAGTCTTATCTTGCATTCTCCATGTGTGAATGGAAGGATTTTTTTTACATATTCATATTTGGTATGTGGGTCAAAACCCACTCGCAGAGGTCCCTCATTGGTGTATGGTTTGGGTTTGTTTTTTGGGTTTATCGCACAAACTATGAACAAAACAAGTTATCTCAGTGATTGGAAATTTGATTGGTAAATTCATTTATATGTATGAGTGTAGTTTAATTTCCATGGATGAGAGGGTAGAATGGTTGTTGATGGATATACATTTTGTTGGTCATCTATTGGCATAAATTGATCTATTGTAGGGGTCTACATCCTTTATACAACATAGGTTTTTGGGGGATTCCAATTACATGTTTGGCCTTTCATCAAATGGGTCATGTGATGGCTAAATTCTCAGAGAATTTTCAAGATGCATATTTTTATGGAGGGTTTCATATCAATGAGGACAATATTGTTGTGAAGGATAGATATCAACCAAAATCGAAGAGTATATCTTTTGGCATAGGGGAGATATCTTCACTTCTAGGTAATAAAGTTATTTCAATGAAATCATCCCCACATTTTGATACTGGTAATATTTTCTCTAAGGTAGATAAGAATGCTATTCTATCTTGTGATTCTGATTCTTTTGGTGGAATATATCACTCAATTTTCACCAAATAAATGGTGTGTTTCAGCCCTTTGTGTTCAATGTCTATTTTACATTCTATTTCGTTGTCTCTCCTACAAATCTATCAAATCATGCTCCCATTGTGACCCAATTGAATGGTGATTGAGTATGGAAGGAGATCCCTTTCAAGTTTAATCATTCTTGGCTTTGTGAGCTAGATTTTTGTTAATGGATTCAAAATTTTTGGTCTGTGGAATCAAATCCTGAAGGGCTCTAATGGATGGAGGTAGTAGTTTTGAAATTTTGTAATCTCAAAAAGGTGGTGTGCAAGTGGGATCTAAATAAAAAACTATTATAGAGATGGGATTTAATGGATATGGATGAGGCTATGGTTTGCTTATGTGTTCCAGATGCCACATGCTATACATCTTCATCTCATCAAAAAATTATTAAGGATTTGGAATAGAGAGAAAGACACATCCTAAGATTGCAAAAAGAGGCATGGTGACTTAAGAGTTGCACTATATGGTTAAAGAGCAGTGACAAAAATTTCATGTTTGTTCAACAATGTGGATCCCACCACAAAAGCATAAATATAATTTGGGAAGTTGAATCCATTTTGGGGGAAAAGTTCACATGCCTTGGGGAAATTCACAAAGAGGCAACAAGTTATTTTGGAGGTCTTTTTCAAGAGCGGGTGGATGTGGAAATTGATAACCAATTGGAATATATTCATTTGTATCCATTGACATTCTCAAAAGCATATCTTATGGAAATGGACAAGTTGATTTTTATGGAGGAGGTTATATCTTTCCTTATATCATTCACTAGGGACAAATTCCATGGCCCAAATGGGTGGACAATTCATATTTTCACTCACTTCATGGATATCATGGGTGGTTATTTGTTGTAGTTGGTTGAGGAATCCACATGTGAACAGAAGGTTTTGGGAGCAGCCAATGCAACTTTCATAGCCCTTATCCAAAAACCTTCTTTCCCCTCCATGTTCAAGTATTTTTGTCCCATATCCTTACGCAATATTACATATAAAATGATTTCTAAACTTTTTGCAAATCAAATGAAGGAAAAACTATCTGACTACATACATATGGAGCAGTTTGGTTTCTTGTGTAATCGATAGATTCATGATTTTGTGACAATAAATTAGGAATGTATTGACTACATAAAGACAAAAATAAGGCTATTGTTTTAAAGTTTCACCTACATAAGGCCTACACCTTTGTAGACTGGAGTTTCATGAGAATGATTTTATTCAAAATCTAGCTATCAATTTCCATTGTTGATTGGATTATGGCATGTGTATCCTCAGTTAATTATGCAGTTCTAATTAATGGTTTACCACCAAATTTTTTTAGGGAATATAAGGGGCTTCAACATGGATTTTCATTATCTCCTTTACTATTTTTGCTCATTATTGACATGTTAAGAAAAAATATATAGGATGCAAAAAGTGATGGATGTTTTGGTGGTTTTCAAATCACAGAGAATGTTTATATAACTCATCTTATATTGGTTGACAATTTTCTGATTTTCACACAGGTCTCCAATAGCCAATAGAAACATCTATTTCTCATTATGAAATAATTTGGTGATGCCTTGAGCTTATTCATGAATAGTCGAAAATCTTTACTTGTTCATGATACCAAAAAATAGGGCATTCTATCTGAGATTGCAAACATCTTTGTTGTTGGATCCAATGGTCTTGAAGACAAATTCTCCTACCTTGGTTCCAAAATGAAATGAAGGAATTGCCGCCTCATGGACTCGCAATGGCTTATAAGAAAATTTGACTATAGATTGTCACATTCGGCTCACATATGGTTATCTTTGGGTGGCAGAATTATTCTTCTGCAGTTGGTGTCACAAAACATTTATGTTTATTGGATGCATTTATACAAGTTTCCTAGCCAAATCATTGAGAAAATCAATGCCATTATTGTGAATTTCCATTGGGTTGGGGCAAAGTTTGGTAAAAAGTTTCATCTTTTCTCATTTTGGAGAATTTGCAAATCAACAAGGCTTTGGGGGATGGGCATAAAAGATATCAATATTTTTGGATGGACTGTCCTGTGAAATATTTTTTGGTGAGCCATCTCTGGAAGATGATTCTAAAGGAAAAATATATGAAAAAATGACTTTTTTGGAATGGTTCAGGGTTGGCTAGGATTCTAAAAGAAATGGGCCATACATTTTCCATGGTTTCATGAAGAAAAAATTACATCTCTTTCGATTGATCCCATTAAAGGGATGCAAGGATATCACACTCTGTCTATCTCGCTTAACAATATATTACAAGACAAGGGCATATTTTTCTTATATCAAATGCAAGAATATTTTATTCGATGCAAATTTACCCCATATAGAAAGGTGCCATGGAGCTGGGTTTTTTTGGTGAAAATGATGTTATATAGGAGCAATACACTTCAAACTTATGGATCGCCGGGATAACTCTTAGAGATGTTGATGATAATTTTAGTTGGAATGGTGTTATCATACTAGGACAATTAGTGGTTTCAGAAATATAATGATCAAAATTGGATCATTATATTGTTTCTCATCCATCTCGATGCATTTGGAGTGGAAAAAGTGGAGGAATCATCTCACGGGACCATTTTTACTTGCGGGACCCAATTTGGCGAAATGACATTTGAAACCTTTCGATAATGTTTTGAGGCATTAAACAATGTTTTTTTAGGGTAAAAATTTGTCACTTTAGTGCAACACATTTTAATGTTATTCTATACATAAAGACCTTTCTAGCAACATTAGAAGTGCATCAATTAGAGTCTGTATGCAAAGATTATGCCATCGAGAAGTTGACCTTCCTATTTTCACACCTATAGTTTGGTAGGATGCCACATATGCCCCCATTATTAATGGAAAAGGGGCTAGCCAAATGTTTGTGATATAAAAACTCTAGAAGAGTCTATTTTGTAACTCTAGTTAAGAGTTGATGAAGTCAAAATTAACCACTAGTAGGATATTAGGTTGTGTTATAACCGGGCCACTAGGAGGAAAATGTTCACCATAGCCATGTGGATCTGAGTCTTACAATGTCTAAATATAAAATTGAGAAGGTATTTTATGTCTATGGAGGAGTGTTACAAATGGTGGGCACTTCATTGTAGAGAGCATAAGAGTCCTCCATTTTTTATTATATGGGGTATGTGGTGGGGTTGAAATTCCTTAATAAAGCTCTATATCAGCTACAAAATCTGTGCTTTCTATAAAGAATATAGACGAAAGATCACTAGTCAAAAGCTGCAAAGAACCTTTGCTAGGGTACAAAATGCTCAATTCCTAGTGACTTATTTTGATCGGGCCATCCAACAAGGATTTTGCGGATGTGGTATTAATATAGAAGTTTCACAAGTTTTACATTATCATTTCTTCTGGGGATGTGGACAAGGGACAAACACAAGGGCTAAAGTTTTTGCGCTGTGGGGCTTCTTATACTATGCAAAGAGACTTAATATAGAATCAATACATATTTTTGGTGTTTCACAGGTCATCATTGAATGGACCAATGATAAGTCATCCCTTGCTCCTATGTTTATGTTCAACTAGATGTGCAAGATCTGTGCCTTGAAGGCATCATTTCATAAAATATTGTTTGCACATGTGTTCCCAGAAAATGACTCTTCACCTAAAGCCCTTTCTAAGAAGGGGTTCACAACAATGTGTGGAAGAATTCACTTCAATGTTCTCATCCATGGTATGCTAATGAATACTAGGTCATTTCCTTTTGCGTGATACTTCATGATTTTACTAGTTTGCTAAGCTAATGGTTGCACAAGTTCAAGCACCTTTACTGGTTTCTTAAGGTGACACTCACACAGGTGATTTATTGCCTACAAAATATATATATGGCTTCTATACGGATAGATGCTTTCTCTATTTTTAATTGTTGTTCCAAGCCAATCAAGCATCACTGCATTGGTGGTAAGCTACGTAGAAACAATCTTAGATACATGGAAATTAGTTGCAATTGGTGGTAAGCTATGTAGAAACAATCTTAGATACATGGAAATTAGTTGCAAAAGATGATGGGCAGAACTTGGTGCATTATTTGGACAGTGTATGATCCTCATCTTTTTGCCTCTTTTGGCCTCCGGTTTCTGCTAAACTCCTCTTAAGTGGGTATTGTTTAGAAATAATTGCTTGCATTTACTGCCTTGGCCAATGTACATGGCTATGAAGGTATGACAGAATCCAAATCAGTTTAATTTTAAACTAAATTGCACCCGTTGTTGGCTGAATATAATTTTTCTAGAATCCGAATCCTTTTAATTTTAAACTAAAAGGCTGAAGTTGTGGCCTGAATATAACTTTTTCAAGCATATTTACATTAGTTTATTTATTTTTTATTATTTTCAAATTTCTGGCTTTAAAATGGATAAAAAGTTTGGATTAATTTAATTTCAAATTTATTTTTGGGAGCTTATTATTTGTTAATTTTATTTCTATTTTTAGAAGTTTATTTTGGGTGATGTTTCTTTGCATTAATTAAGCTCAAATTTATTTTTGGAACCTTGTTATGGGTTAATTTGATTTGTATCTCAAGTTCTCACTTACCACAAAAAGAAGGGGCACGATGAAATCAAAGCTAAAGCTTGATATGCCTTGAAATATTATTGAATCTCACGGAGAAACCAGGATGAGAAAGTGTATAATGTGCTTTTACAAAAAAACATTCTAAAAGCTTACTATGTAGAAAAATAGTCTATCTAATAATTATAAGTTTCTACTACACATATTCAAATATATATTGTTAAAATTAAAAGTTACACCATTGTCTCATATTCTATCTAACTAGCCAATTTCTAGTGCACATATTCATATAGAGATTGTTCAAATTAAAAGTTACGCCACTCACTCATATTCTATCTAATTTCCATTTACCCCATCTAACTTCCATATACCCAATCATAGAATGAATTTGAAAATAAATGTTATAACAATCTATACACATAAAAAAAATTCATTTATAAATAATTATCCCATATACAAAATGTTTAAATTAAAAGTAACACCATTGTTTCATATCTTATGTAACTTCCATCTACCGGATCATAGAATAAATTTGAAAAAGAATGTCATAAAAATGGATACGCATGAAAAAAATAAAAAAGTACATTCATAAATAACTAAAGCATCAAATGAAATGAAAATGGAAATTACATTTTAAATAACTAGGGCATCTATATATTTAATTGCCTCATACACATCAATATGCACCAATTTATGATAAGAATGGACATACTTAGCTCATGATACGTATCACACTATCAAAAATTTGAAGAATCATAAAAAATAAATAATAATGGAATATAATTTATTTTAATTTAATTCAATAACATTTTTTATTAGATTGAAAGGCCAAAATATATAGTTATGTTTTAAAATAAATATCAATGCATAATTTCTTTTGAAATAAATATAAACTCTCGGTATATAATAGATAGTTTCGAAATAAATCTCAATGCATAATTATTTTTAGAAAAAATATAAACTCTTAACATAACTATTTTTGAAATAAATTTAAACTTTTTATTCTGAGTCTCAGTCATAATTAATATTTGTGTCGAGCAACTAATTCTACTACCCAATATAACCCCAATGCGTAAGTATGTCACATTCTCAAAAAATAATAAAAATAATTTTTATTGATGTCGGCCAAAATATTAGCATGAATCTTAAATTATATATAACTTGAACCTTTAGATTATATATAACTTTTCGATCCTATCGACTAAGATTAATTAATTATTAAAATACAAACATGTCTTATTATATATCATATGAACGGAATAGTAAATTAATTCATGCGTTTATAGTTCATTTTTGATATACGTGAGTTTGAAATTTAATTGATAAATAAATTTACCTTTAACAAAAAAAATACCACATTAAATTCCAAATTAGCTAAATTTAAAAATCTTTACTCAAATTTACAAAAAACCAATATCATCTTCTTAAATCAAAGGAAAAAGTTAATATACACACAAAGAATCAAAAATCTTGCTCGAAAATATTTTAAATTATTTCTTTTAACAAAATATTTGTAAAATGAATCTTTAAAGGTAAAACCATATCCTATGAATATATTAAAGTCTTTAAAGACATAAATATTTGCACATCAAAATTCTAACCATTGAAAATATTAATTTGATGTAGTTTTATTATAAATTTTGTTATCATGTCATAAAAAAACATTATTAAATCTAATACTAATATTATTAAATTTAATAATATTATATTTAGCGGCTAAAATAAAATTATGTTATTATAAGAGGGTCATCAACCCCACCCTAGAAGATCAAAAGTATCTCTATGTTTTAGCTAGCTCAAAGAAGAAAATTAATATAGTGAAGATTAGAACGAACTCTCATGAGCTCCATAGTGAAACAGGTCGTTGGGCAGTTCCTAAAACACCATGGATGGAAAGAATCTGTCATCTCTGTGATAATAGGAACATTGAGGATGAAAACCACTTCCTCTTATAGTGCCCCGCATACATTAGATCTCAGTTTCATAATCTTTGTCTCAATACTGACCTTCCTAGCCTTTTAAGAAGTCAAAATTATAGTGAGCTTGGGAGTCTTCTCTCCAAGATTTTTGAACATAGAAATAAAATCTTAAATCAAACTAAATAATTTGTTTATTTAGGTCCAATAGGTTTGGTCTCAGCAGACATTAACCATCATCATCATCATCAATATTAAATTTAATATGATATTAAATTTATTATATTATAATATATTTTAATATATCATGATATATATTAACTCTAAATATATATATGGAGGGAAGAACAAAGACATAAAGTGATAGAGGTGGAGAGAGAGGGCGTGACAAGGGAGAGATGGAGATAAAATGAAGGAAAGGGGAGAGGAGAAATGAAGAGAGAGAGAGAGAGAAGGAGATGAGGGTGAGAGAGAGAGGGAGAGAGGAGAGCAGGAAGGGAGATAGGGACAAGGTTGGATAGAAGAGAGAGAGCGAGAGAGAGATGGGGGAGAGAGAGGGGGAGAGAGGTAAGGATAGAGAGGAAGGGACAAAGAGATGGAGTTGGAGGGAGAGAGAGGGAGTGAATAAGAAATATATAGAGAGATAAAAGTGGAGAGACACAAAGTGGGAGTGATAAAGGAGATATGAAGAGAGTGTGTGTATATTTTGGGGTGAGATAGAGAGACAAAGAAGGAGAGATGGAAGGAAAGGGGTAGAGAAGGAGAGAGAAGGAGAGAGGGAGGGAGATAGTGACAAAGTTGGAGGGTGAAGAGAGGGGGGAGAGAGACATATGGATGTGAGAGAGAAAGGGAGAGAGAGGAAGGAGGAGAGAGAGAACGTGAGAGGGAGGAGAGAGGGAGGGGGAGAGAGATGGAGGGAGATAAGAATAAATACATAAAGAAAGAAAGGTGGAGAGAGGAGGGAGGGAGTGATAAGGGAGATAGAGAGAGAGGGAAAGAGGAGATCAAAAGGGAAGAAAGATAGAAGGGAGGGAGTGAGAGTGAAGGGGAAGAGAGAGGGAGAGGAAGAGGGTGGGAGAGATATATAGATATGGAGAAAGTGTGTATATGTTTTGGGGGTGATATAAAGAGACAAAGGAGAGGCAAAATGATATAGAGATAGAGATGTGAGGTGAAGAGAGAGATAGAGAGGGGGAGGGAGAGATAAATTGATATGGAGAGAGAGTGTGTGTGTGTTTGAGGGGGTGTGATATAGAGAGACAAAGAAGGAGATATGGAGGAATATATAGATATAGATGGAGGGGGAGAAAGGGAAGAATATTTCTTGTACCATATGCATTGTTTTCATTGTAGATGATGATTTCTAATCCTATTTGATTTCTTGCACTAGATCCATTGCTTTCAATGCAATTTTTGATTTCTAATTATATTTGATTACTTGCACTAGATGCATTGATTTCAGTTCAGATGTTGATTTCTAATCCTATTTGATTGTTTGCTCTAGCTGCATTGGTTTCAGCCTAAATGTTGATTTCTAATCTTATTTGATTTATTGCACTAGATGCATTGATTTTAGTGTAGATGACAATTTCTAATTATATTTTATTGCTTGCACTAGATGCATTGATTTCGGTGTAGATGTTGGTTTATAATATTATTTGATTGCTTGCATTATATGCATTCATTTCAATGTATATGTTGTTTTCTAATCCTATTCGATTGCTTGCATTAGATGGATTAGATGTTGTTAATCTTGAGATTGTAAATTATTAAAAATATTTTTCAATCTTAGATGGATGGGGGAGAGAAATAAGAAAATTTCTTGCACTAGATTCATTGATTTTAGTGTAGATGATGATTTCTAATCCTATTTGATTGCTTGCACTAGATTGCTTAAGAAATCTTGCATTGATTTCAGAAGAGACACTATTAAGAAATAATAGTTGTCAAAAGTTGCGATATCTAGAATTAAAATGAAAAAAGATGTGACATTGTTTCCGTCAACTGAACCAGCTTAGATCCATCTAACATCAAATCTATCATGTGCCGAGAGGGATCAAATCCCTTCAGGTGCAAACCTTTCCTCAAGTTCTACACACCAAAAAGAAGATATACACCTCGAGGAATTTGATCCCTCTCGACGCATGATAGATCCAGTGTTAAATGGATCTAACCCGGTAATAATGAAATTCAACCTATAAATACTTTTTTGAAATAAATCTAAACTCTTAATACTTTTCAAAATAAATATTTTGTGAATGATTACCTTTACAAATGATCAATGTCACCATTTCTTCTTCTCCCATTAGAAAAGAGGGGGACAGATTCCTCCTTTGGTTTTCAATGAATAATTCCACATACTTCTTCTTAACGGTCTAACCATACCATTTGCCTACCAAACCCAAAAGTTCGATGATATCAAGATACTCACATGCACCGGCTAAGTGGCCCAAACTGTCAATATACATTTTCCTCAAAAATGTTGGAGAATCTAATCCCAAAACCGTCCCTCCAAGTGTCCTAGTTTAGTTTCAGTTAACTCCAGTTTAAGTCGATTTTAAATCGAGTCATTTATTATTGATGTTTTCAATGTAATCTTATTTGAGTGATTTGTAATACATAGGAGAGCAACTACTCTGCTACATATTTTGTTCTCTTCAATTTTTCTCATGGTATCAGAGCTCAGCGTGTGTAAGACTCCTTGAGAGCAACAGAGAGAGACAAGTTTGCATAAGACTCCGAAAGAGAGCAACAATGTGCGTGAAGAGAAAGCGTAAACTTCTATAAGAGAGCAACATAAGTTTAGCGTAAGCCTCTTTGAGAGAGCAGCAAAAGTTTGAAGGAGTCTGCCAAGAAGTAGTAGAGAGAGAGCGAGGTCTGAAGAAGAAGGCCGATATTTTTTTAAAATCGAAATGCGTTCACAGTAACACATTATAAATGTTAATCCAGTGCGTATTAGCGTAGTCTAGAAATTCAGCAAACGCGTTAGCGTTACTAACACTCAACACAACTGTCAGAAAACGCTTTAGTGTCATTTTACTCGCATCGTTTCCCCTCTAATGCGATCTCTGTTCATTACATAGAGTGTTAGCCGTAATATTCACTGGCTGCACTATTTCACACGGAAAGGAAATAGGTATAGCAGTCGAAGTTCAAATAAATTCAAATGACCCTCCTCTAATCTTTTAATAAAGTGAGCACATATTAGTTCAAAGCATTCATCTCTTATCTCATCGTCTTTTTTGAAGGCTCATGTTTAATGAGTGTGAAATTGTGAAGTTTTTTTAAAAGATGTTTTATTAAAAAGGATTTAGTATGTTCTTAAAAAAAATGGAAAGTTTTTTTTATTTGAGGGTTTTAATGTTATGTAAAAATTATAAAAGGGGTGTTGTCAACCAAAGGATGTAAAAAGGAATTATGATTTATATTTGAAAAGTTTTTTGAGAGGAAGGGTTTTATTTGATTTAAAAAAAAAAAAAAAAAAAGATATTTGTGTTTTTTTTTAAAGAAGGTTTCAAGTTTGATTTCTTTTTTGAGTTACATTTTGTTAGCGATCAAATGGGAAAAGCCAAGACGTTAAGAAAGTCAAAACGACAACAGGAGATGTTTGAGATCTTTTTAGATATGGAAGTGAAGAGGCAAAAGGATGTCTTTGCATTGAAATGCATAAAAGAATCTGTCAATGACAACATTCTTCCCTTGATTTCGGAAGTCAAGATAGCCAAGTAGGCCTGGGATACCCTTGAGAGATGTTTTGGTCTAAAGGGGAGTATTGAAGTTGAAGATGAAGGTGGATCTATAGCAACAGATATACATCCATATGAATGGATTGTTGAAATCCACTGTGCTCTGTCACGTGTGGATGATGTCTGTGAAGAAGTCATAGAAGCAAGAGAGAAGGAGAATGTAGATGCTCATGAACCCCACTCTCCAGAGCCACAAGTGAACAAAAATTTGGAGATTCCAACAACAAAGCTTGCTGATGAAAATTTGAAGAATCCAACAACAGATCTTGATAATGAAATTTTGGTGAATTGGGCAACAGTACTTGCCGATGACAATGAAACTGCCATTGGCGCAGTCGATACTATGGTGAATCAAGCAATTAATATCGCTAAAGTAAAACTTGATGAAGAGAATTTGGCTAATGATGAATGGTTGCAAGTGATGCAATAGAAACATCATATTGACATGATGTTATTTGGTGGGATAGTTGAAGACAACCTATTTGTAGTAGCACAAGTTAGTACAGAAATAGAGGAAGAGGCAAAGAAAGAAACCTGAAAGAGAAAATAGGGACAGATGAAAAAGCAGTAGTTGAGAAATAAGCGCAATAGGAAAAATCTCTCATTGCAGAGCACAATGAACAGAACCAATGTGGTTTTCCAAATATTTTTAATTCTAATGTTGATTTCCAGTGTGCAGGTACACAGGATGACTATGAAGAAGAGTCAAATTTTCTTGAAGCGTGGCTTGCAATACCATGTCTAGATGAAGCCTACATAGACGCTGCGAAAATGATCCTTGAAGAGAGCTTGGATGATGAAAAAATTAATGAAATTTTCACATATTGGAGTCTTGGAAAAATATTATTTTTTATAATCTTATGTTGCAACATATTGATGATGAAAAGAACACTATAGAAGATAATATGTGAGTAGCCCACATACAACTCGATTTTTGAAGAAGTTTAGGATCTTCTTAGACAACCTGGAAAAATGGAAGACTTACACCAGCAAATGAAGAAACTGAGGTTTGAAGAGTACAACAAGAAAAAAAAAGCTAAAACAATTTAGAAGCTATAAGATCTAAAAAGAAAAAAAAAAAAATTCCTCACCTCCTTTATTTGGCCATCCTAGCTCCACAATCTCACAATCTTATTACCATTTATAGCATCGTAGCTGCTATCCTTGGCATCACTGCTACTAACTTTGGCATTATCCATAGGTACCTTGACGATGGTGAGTACGCATGTGGATACGATAAATACAATGTTTTTCGGAGATTACATTGAGATCACTAAATCCGAGCAGTGCGATTAATGGTAGTTTAACCCCACAGAGAAATGAAACGTATCTAAAACGTATTGCATTGATTTATTTTATTATCGTGAAATGTACTTTTTATGCATGGTATAATGTTTTTTAATTTGGTCCATTTTTTATTTTATTTTTAAAGTCTAATTTTGAAATTAAAGTTTTGAAAATATTAAATTGAATATTTTAAATTTTAAAATAATTTTATTTCTCTGAAATGTAAATTGCGTTGATTATTATTTGATATACGGCCATTGTTATAATAATTTAGGGTTTTTATATAATACTTTTAAATATAATTATTATTAAAGTTTTAAATATGTTTAATAATTATTAAAGTTTTAAATACGTTTATAATTTAATATAATGAAGAGGTGTATTTATTGACATATAGACTACTTTATTTTCTACAGGGATGTAAATTTTGATCTTTTACTTTAACCTCAGGAAAGAGTAAGTTTCTCTAAAGGGTGATATGCTTTATTTTGCTTGGTGGTTGTTGGTTAGCAACAAATACCTTGTTGGTTTATTGGGATGGTTTTTATTCTTGTGTATGTCTTCAATCTCGAACGATGGGGGCCGCTATAAGAGGTGTTCTTGTGGGTCTCCTTACTCAACCTCAACACACAAAGTCATTGGTGTGGTTTCTTATAGTTAAAGGGCTCAACATAATTTCGAGATTCAATGTTCATGGTTGAAGATTTGGGTGTTTCGTGATCTAATTTATTGGTTCAACTTCTATTATCGTCCACAATGTGGAGTTGAAAATGGTTGTAGCATCTTGGGCTTGGGCTTGGGCTCATAGTCAGCCCTAATGATCTCTGCCCCCAAACCCTTGGCAACAATGCATTCATTATTGGGGCATACTACTCCAGATAAACAATGACCAAGATAGAGTTTACACCCACAACCCCTAGAAACCCTACAGATTGGAAAAGAGAGGACCAAATTAAAGTAAAACCCAAAGAACCTCAAAATGCTATAGAGGTATGTGACAACATCCAAGTGAAAATAATTGATGAGGGATGGTAGCTAAAAGACAGTTGGTAGGGTTCAACAACAATCAAGATTCAACAACATTCCATTCACAATTCACTCCCATTGAACTTGGAACATTCTAGGTCTACAACCACAAAATAAAAGTAAAATAGAAGAAGGGTTTGGTAAAACCAAAGGAATTAGATATATAGATAATTACCCAATGTTTATCAACCCACTAGACCTGAATCCATGTAGATGTGAAAGTGAGTTGATTTTTGTTTCCTTTCACTCCTAAAGTGACTATATTTATGGTTACCATTATCATTTCAAGTGACTATATTTATCGTTACCATTATCATTCCAAGTGTTGCATCGATTGCACGCCTAAGGCTCTTCGCCTTACCATTGTGTAGCGACAAATGTGTCAGCAAAGGAACCTCAATCCTTAACGCCACACTTCCTAAAAATCTAATACATATCGATCTATGGCTTGGAAAAACGTTTCCGCCCAAATAAGAGAGGAATCCCATAAACTATACTACGACGTTGTATCTTCTCCACTGAATGTAAGTATACCACTATCAATTTCCCAAAGGAATTGTCCCAACTACATGGGAAGTGAAGCCCAAACATAACGAAAAACCTAGAGAATAAGGTGTCTTATCCCATATTGTTAGAGCATAGAGTTTCTTTTCATAAGGATAAAAAGTGGTAAATGTTGTATTCATGTCTGTTGCATGGGGTGGGTTGTCCATGCCACCCTCCTCTTAAGTGTGATGAGAGGCAGCAAGATGGTGAGCTCCCTTCCACCTTTGCACTACCTTTATCTGTCTCATTGCTTCCTAGACAAGCCTTAAGCAATACTTAACCAATTTTCTGCTTTCCCAAGTCCCTATTTCCTTGTGTTGTTTCCCTAGGAATTAGACCCTATTAATTAGGGAAATTCCTCATCTGTAATTGTGCAATACATCATAGGCCTTCCTTTGATTGCATGCACCACCTATATGATTTGGATGAATATATAACTCATAGTACATTTCCGTTGAGCTCCAATATGAACTTGTTAACTCGTAAATAACACATGCATGAGTTATTGATGGTTGAATTATCAATTAACTGGTTCAACACAGAAGTTGCACCCCACTGCTAGACCTCCTACTAGTTCTTCCAACAGTTGGAACTAGTTTAACTCACTTTAACTCAGTTAAACTGAATTAATTAATTACAACTCAAAATAAGCTCAATCAAGGCTCCTAAAAAGTACAAATCACTCTACATGACTTAAATTATACCCTCAAATTGAATTAATTGCGTCAACTAAGTGAAATTAACTTAGTTAACTGTTACAAGTTGTCTTATAATTTGGAATTACAATTTTTCTCCTAATCTAATTCAAGGGAAAATTAAATAAGGATTTTCTTGTTCCATTTTCAACTTTCCCTCTCAGCAAGAAAGGGATTATCACATACCCTAATCCTGTCTCTATGAAACTCAAATTTCCCTCTTGACAATACCTTAGTCAAGATATTTGCATGCTTTTCCTTTGTATGAATGTACACTACCAACATGATCCGCCTCTACACACAATCTTTGATATGGTGATACCAAATGTCGATATGCTTTGATATATCGTAAAAAATTGGATCCTCGGAGATTTTGATACAACTCTGATTGTCACAATAAATCACTGTAGGATCGATTTACTAACCGAATAACTAAACAAGGATCTTCCTCATCTAGATAGCTACACAAGATGCTTGACTAGAAGCCATGTACTCTGCTTCTGTTCAACTTAGTGCAATTAATCTTTGCTTCCTATTGTACCAAGAAACAATTGCTGACCCTGTTGTGTGTGGAGAATGATTGTTCAGAGGTCTTTGTTTCAGCCGGATGTATACCGCAGGAAGTTTTGTACACCCCTCGACGCGAGGGGGGTGTGGGGGGGCCGATCCCCCCCGGCTTTCCGGGGGCCAGCGGTCCCCCGGCGGGGGCTCGGGGGCAGCGCCCCCGAAGCTAAAAACATATGTAAATTTTCCTTGTAAAAGTATAGTAATTTCTAGTCAATCTGGGCCATTCATTAGGCGAATGATATGACGGTAGAACTTATGTTTAGTTTATGGTTTTTTGCCCTAGAAGGAAACCCCTCTCTTTGTATGAGGGCATTGTATTTGAGGCTGTGAGATAGATGTGTATTCCGGGTGTGAGCGAGAAACAGAGAGGTGAGACTGTAAGAGAAGACAGAGGATATTATAGCGGATTTGATGTAGGTTGTGTCTCTTCATTTTGCTGGATAATAGAAAGGAAGGACTGGCTGTTCAGGGTGGACGTAGCCCAAATTGGGTGAACCACGTATATCTGTGTCTCTCTTGTTTTGTGCATTTTTTCTGTGTTTATATTTCTGCAATATTTTATGTGTTCCATTGCTCCGTAAATAATTTTGTAACAACTGGTATCAGAGTCGAAGGTCTATTTGGCTGATAAACTCGCAGGAAACAAGGGTTCCTAGTTCTAGTGCGAGCAATGGCGGAAAATGGTAAGTTTAGGGTCGAGAAATTTAACGGCCAAAAATTCTCACTGTGGAAGATGTAGATGGAAGATTATCTATATCAGAAAGATCTATACCTACCATTGGGCGGAAAATCAAAGAAGCTGAAGGATATGGACAATGAAGAATGGAACCTTCTCGATAGAAAGGCACTCAGAACAATACGACTATGCCTTGCAGTGTCGGTCACCTTCAACATTTCGAAGGAAACAATGACATAGGTTTGATTAAGGCGTTGGAGAAACTATATGAAAAACCCTCGGCCTCAAACAAGGTATTTCTTATGAAACGATTATTTAATATGAAGATGTCAGAAGGTGGATCTGTTGCAGATAATTTAAATGATTTTAATACTGTTACAAGTCAGTTATGTTCTGTAGGGGTAAACTTTGATGATGAAGTTATAGCTCTGTTATTCTTGTGCTCATTACGAGAAAGTTGGAATGGTTTGGTAATGGCCATTAGTAACTCTGTTTCTAGATCTAGTACTTTAAAGTTTGATGATGTTGTCGGTGCTATCCTTAGCGAGGAAATGCGACGGAAAAGCTCCGGTGAGACATCGGGAAATGCTTTGAGTGCAGAGTCTAGAGGAAGAAAAATGGAAAGAGGAAAGAGCTCAGGATATCGCAGTAAATCAAGGAAAGGCAGATCCAAGTCCAGATCGGGGATAGTGTGCTGGAAATGCGGAAAGAAAGGACACCTAAAGAAAGACTGTAGATCTCGGAAGGGAAAAGAAGGAGATTCACAGCAAGAAAACAATCATGAAGCAAATGTGACAGGTGAGGTGTTACAAGATGCTTTGATTCTTTCTTTCGAAAATATTACTGATTCCTGGGTGGTAGATTCAGGGGCCTCATTCCATGCCACACCTGATAAGAAATACTTTCATGACTATGTCCAAGGAGATTTTGGACAAGTTCGTTTGGGTGATGATAAACCCTGTGAAATTGTTGGAATCGGTAAGGTTCTCTTAAAACAACAGAATGGAAACCAATGGCTACTAAAGGAGGTAAGGCATGTTCCAGATCTAAAGAAAAATCTGATTTCAACAGGGCAGTTAGGCGGTGAAGGCTGTGTGACAACTTTCACAGATAAAGCTTGGAAGGTCACAAAAGGAGCCCTGGTAATAGCAAAAGGCGAAAAGGTTGGTACATTTTATTTATGCAATGGCATTTCTAACTCTGTTAATGCTTTAACTTCCAAAGGAGCAGATGCAGCATTATGGCATCATAGGCTTGGACACATGAGTGAAAAAGGGATGAAGATTCTTCACTCAAGGAATTTATTGTCGGGTTTGAAGAATGTTGATTTGGACTTCTGTGAGAATTGCATTTATGGAAAACAGAAGAGAGTCAGATTTCTCAGAGTTGGGAAAGAAAAGAAGAATGAAAAATTAGAGCTTGTGCATACAGATGTATGGGGACCTGTTCAGGTATCATCTCTCGGTGGCTCTCGTTATTATGTTACTTTTATTGATGATGCAACTAGAAAAACTTGGATTTATTGTATTAAGAATAAATCTGATGTATTTGATACTTTCAAGAAATGGAAAGCTTTGGTTGAGATTGAGACAGGAAAGAAATTGAAGTGTCTTAGATCAGACAATGGAGGGGAATATTGCAGCAA
>APFE031527281.1:0-106489 GCA_000404065.3 Pinus taeda | reverse complement strand
TAAACTTTATTTTCATAAAATCGCCCACACCTCCACCCACATACTTGTGTGTGTTTTTGTATACTGTTGTGTAGATATGTGTGTGGAGTAATGTAAAATAAAAAAGATTTCTATCTTGATATTTATATGAAGAAGCTAACAAAATTCATTGTAATTAGATATATTCATGCACCTAAGTTGTCTTTTTTGAATAAATGGTGGGTTACTAAGATTTTGATTTGTATATGGGAATTCGACATATTTCAATCTAAATTTGTGTTTTCACTGAAGGAATGGTGATACAAAAGTGTCTATATGAGACAGGCATGTCCAATGCTCATTATGATAGCTAGGACTGAATTATTACAAATATACATGAAAGGTCTTGTCAAGTCAACCATGAAATTGTTGACATGCTGCTAAGTGAAGAAGATAATTGATTTCACTCTTTGGGGTGTCTATGATAAACAGGATGAACTGGGTGCCCCTATGCATCTGATATAAGGCACTTCTAAAGGAGGTGCAATCATATTGGTAGATTGGTAGATTGATGATTCTTTGGCATTTTGGTGTCAGATAAATTAACCCATCAATTACATCCCACCATAATCTAAGAAATCTTTTGAATTAAAAAAAAAAGATAAGAATAAAAAGTAAATAAATATACTTACGAGGAGTTACTTACTAGGAGTTATAACATTAAATTGTCGTGGCATACTTGTCTAAAATGAATTGTTAATTTTGCATTCAATACGTTTACCTATAATAAAAAATTTAACTATAATAAAATTTTAATCTCTTCGGTGTTCCATTCCCCTATTTCAGGGTATGTTAGTAATAACCATATCACTAATGTCATACAAAAACCAACGACAAAACTATTGTAAGGATATATTAAACTAACGTGGAGTGAGCCATATGGGAATGTTATAAGACATATTAAAATGCGTATGGATCAATATTATAATGACGGTACTTATAAATTTAACCATATACCATATAACAGAGTGGTTGGTGGCCACATATGGTAACCATATAGACGGTTTGTAATGTCATTGTCAGATAGTCAAACACAAATAAAAGAGGGGAGGCCTGTTGGCTTGACCCCTGGACCTCCCCCAACAAAATCACTATTACACTATATGCCAACAACCATGTTCAATGGGGTCCTTTGAAATTCCTCCCATCGGTATATTATTTAAACCTTCACTTCATTCAGTGCAAGGGATGGTCGGGTAAAAAAAACCGCAAGGGGAACTTAGCATGCACAAATATCGTGGTGAGAGAATATACCAAAGCATATTCTCTAGAATATTCTTATGAGGGAATCAACAGGGAATATTTTATATTCCTTAGAGGCTCAAGGACACCATGATAGAATATGGCCAAGTTTATAAGTCAAATTTCACAATTGTTTGCCATGAATTCAATAGTGCAGTGTATTTCTTCATATAAGCAATCGATTTTCACCCATCTCCAAAAGATAATCTTGTGAGGAATATAAAAGATTCTTTGGAAGCCCAAATTTGACCGTGAAAAAAGGGGTCATTTTTATACTCAAATCTTATGGTTTTTTGCACAGAACTTGATGGTGCATGTCTTTTCTCTGTCTAAGTAGCTAATTTTCATACCATCCCTAAACTTGGAAGTATATTTTTTCCATATGTTCACTTGATTCTACTGAGTTTATGGTTTGAATTTGAGGTCCATGTATGCCACCTTCCGATTGCATCATTGTATAACACTTCATGTGAGATATTTTTCCTTTGTCATGATTAAGGAGAACTTCTTATGAGTGAGAGTTCTTGTACAAGAACATCTCATGGGAGAGACATGCCATTATATATAAGGGGTTTCAACATTGTATTGATAGAGATTACATCATGTACCCATCATCTCCTTGTAGAGACTAATGAAGCAGCCTCCCCACTCTTGACCCTGGGCCTAGAGACGTAGTCCACATTGTATGAAATTTGTTATCATATCACATATTATGATTGCTTCTTACTTGTTTCTTGTTTCATGTTGATGGTCTACTAAAGTGTTGTTTAGAATTCACATGCAAATATGCATAAGTAAAAGGTCTTGTATAATGGATATTTTTTTTTGAAATAATTCACGAATATTTCCCGCTTCAGATATGGTAGTGTCCATATGTATGCCTCCTAGCATTGTGTTGTACTCATGTGAAGATTTAGAGATTGTTATTCAAGGCCTTTCTATGTCGCTATTTGATAATTTTGGTTAATATGATGATGATGTTTGAAAATAACTATCAATTTGGCCCTTCATATGAGAATATTTCCATTTGAGAGTATCCTTGCAATAGGTATGCAATTATGAATATCTCTGTAGTTAAGAGGGAGTGTTGGAAAATGTAACTAGGATCACTATACATAATTTATATCATTATGTGTTTAATGTAAAAATAAAGGAAGAAAAATAAATACTATTTTTCAAGCATGGGTTTCATGGTCAAGTCAATTTGTTAATTAGGTAAAGCATGTTATTCATGTTTCTAGGGTTTTTTAAGTCAAAAGAATATTTGTCATAAGTGAAATTATTTTACTAGAATCAAGTTTCATTTGGAATTTGAAAATAAAGTGGAAAAATATCTTTCTTTGAGTCAAAATTGTCAATTTTGTCCTCATAAGACCATGTTGGCTCTGCCTAGACAAGTCAGGCTTGGAAGGGACCCATTCAACCTCCAATATGTGTATAAATAAATGGAAGTTTGGTATCATTTGAAGACAAGCAAGTAAGCTCAATTAATTTTCCAAAAAGAGAGAGAGAACCAATGAAGGAAACCTGAAAGAAGAGTGAAGGTCTCAAGAAGTCAAGAGAGAGAAAGTTATGGTATAAATACTATTTTTTCTATCTTAAAATTCTCACACATCTGAAATTGTGAATTGGTTTACAGGTGTTGAAGTTGCTGACCTAATTGCAAGGGTTGAAATTCTGTTGCAGGGGGGCAAAATTTTGAAATTTGAGGAAATGTGGAAGCTTTTTTCTTGTGTTGACATGGTTTGAATTTTACTAGTTGGAAGAGCTTGGGAGGAGGGCTAACTTGGGTTTTTTAGGAGGTTTTTATATTGTTATTTGGGACTTGGATTTCTCACTTTGATTTGATTCTATAAGGAAAGAAGAATTTTACAGATTTTTCCCTTTAGAGGGTTTTTCCCTTGCTTGTAGCTTACATCTTGTGTTCATTTTCTTTTCTTGATGTTCATGGTTTATGGTTTTGGTAATTGTTTCATGAAAATAACTTGTTAAACTAACAAAAAGGCAACATAACATCACAAGCAAGTGTCAAAGAAAACACAAATCACCCTAGTGTTGCCCTATTGATTTCTCGACATAACCAAGACTAGGCATCCTTTATCCCATCCTTACTTGACTCAAAGGTCAATTTTTTTTAAGTTAGAAACAAGTTTAGCAAACCTCTTGGATTCCATGTTGCATAACTTCTTCCTATACAAAAAGATATTTGTTCATAGCCATACCTTCAATGGGGGTGATTCTTGCTTTAATTAGGAGGATATGGTAGAGAGTATTTCATTTAATCTTGACATAGTTGGTTAGAAAGTAATTTTAGATCTTTTCAATCTTCATCCATAACTCTCTTGATTTACTACAACCCCAAACCCCACATCCATTTTAAATAACAAGAGTGATGAGAATCTAAAAGAGGAATTTTCATTTAGTCCCATATCCAAAGATCTATAGACTTACAATTGTTTTCAAGCCAATAGTAACCTTTCCATTGTCCATTTATTCTTTTCTTAATGTTATAATCCAAATTGATGTTGTAAAGGATGTCAATTATATTATGTGTATAAACGAATTTCCTCCAATTAGCTATTGTCATATGTGAGAATATCATATGTGATATTTTTGGATTTAATTATCACAAGTTTAATTTAGTCAATATTACCATTTATATCCATCTTCAAACAAAAATCTTAGAGGATTTTCAATTTCTTAAATAATAATATTTTAAGCATAAAGAAGAAGATTAATGACTATACCAATGAGAATGGGGCCAAAACAACCCACATCTTATATACACTCTTTTATCTTATCAATGCCTATGTCAAAAATGTCGGAGATAAGGAACACTGTTTGTTAATTGTAATATTGCAATTAATTTCTAATTACCATCCATGAGTAGTCTTAAAATTAGAAATAGCATTCTCAAACAACGTTATCAAAACAACCCTCAACTCAGGAAGAACCATTAGTTCTTATATTTTCTTCCATAAGTTTTTCTTGGGAACAATGTCAAAAGCAACAACAAGAGAGATTAGTTTTATTATTGTGACAATCATCTACAATGACCCTAAGAGTAACAAGATGTTTCACAATTAAATGATCTCTCTTAAACACATATGGGCATTTAGCTCTTTTAACATGGCATTCAAACCGTACACCAATTTTCCTTTTCAAAATAATTACAACTTGGTAAAATGTGGTTAATCGTAATAATCATAATTAAAGGGAATGCTCTCATCCCCACTTTTAAACATAGACATAATGAGGCTATGCATCCAAAGCTTATGGAAATGTTACGCCACTCTCAAATTAAAGATATTATGTATGTGAGTGATGAGGATATGCTCTTCTATTTTAAAAAAATCACTCAATAGCTCTCAATATCCGTAATTTTACCATTAGCAATATACTTAGCCCCAAACTCAATTTCTTCCAAAAAGATATATCATCCTCTATAGGGGCATTCAAAATGGTGTCCTTGGCATTAAGCTATCCATAAAGGATTTTAACATAGGAATTCCAATTCTCAAAGGAAATCAAAATATAATATGTAGTTTCAGAATTAGAATTTCCCCCAAAGATTTCTAACATTAGATTTATAAAGGTGTAGTAGTTTCTCTTTCTTTTTGCTTATATAGTGCATTTTTCCTTTTAATAGGAACTTTGTACATATTTATTTGTTCTAATTTTATAATTTTATTAGGAGCATATTTAATTGTTTTTAAAGCTATTTTACAATCATTATGATATACAAGCATTATTGATCAAGAAAATATATTTTCGTGATCAATATTGATTCCACAAAGCTAGCAAGACTAACGAAACTGCCATATCCATATGTTACCATCTTTCTTCATTACTAAGCTCGGCACAAAGCATTTTGTGTAAATATTTTAACACTAGCAGGGAGAGATGTTCCCATGTCGTTGTGTTTACGTAGGCTCATCTTTTTCTGCTCCAAAATCAGTAGAGAAATAATGTTTTTTTTGTTTTTTTAAATTAATTAAAAGAAATCATTTTTTAACTTACCCAATAACTAGTAAACCTAAATAAATATTTATTACTTTTTAATTAAACCCTAAAGCTGTCAACCTTCAATTTTTTTTTTTTAAAATGAACTCAAACGTCTACTTATACTGGATTGTATTTCACTCTTCAACACAATTAATTTAAATATAAAATTTAAATAATTATTTAAAATGAGAAAATATCTCTAATATCGTGAGTATGAAAGCGTGACAGAGAATTATCTCATGAAATTATTTTGAGAGTAATGTTCTACCGAGACAGCAGAGAGATAAAATTTAAATTCCAGACCAGTAGTGAGTGGTGTACAACAAATTGATATCAGTTAAAATGATTCACATGCAAACAGAGGCAATTAAGAGGAGAGGAAATATGGGCGAAACTAAATCATATATATATGCGGTACCCACATGAGTGATCAGTCCCACGAATTCTTCGTTTTCGCCATTTTAATGGGGAAGGTCAATTTCCTCCTCCTTTTACTGTGAAATAGTTCCATCATTTTCTCGTTAAGCTTCTTCCCACAACATTGGGCTACTAAATCCCAAAGTTGGAGAATATTGAGATAGTCACATGCCTCTGTTACTTCGCACAGAGTTCCGCTTTCCATTTTCTTGACGAACTCATCATCCCACTCCCTCACATCGTCCCTCCTTTTCCGCTCCACCGCCCACATCTTCTCATTCTCCTCCCTTATACGCCTTGCATACTCAACGTCCTCTTCATCAACCCACCCACTCGCACCCCGCCTACTCGCAGCCGCCATTCTGTTCTGTTCCTTATCACCCCGCCCACTCGCAGCCGCCATTCTGTTCTGCTCCTCATCACCCCACCCACTCGCAGCCGCCATTCTGTTATGCTCCTCATCATCCCACCCACTCACAGTCGCCATTCTTTTCTGCTCTTCGTCACCCCACCCACTCACAGGCGCCCAACTTTTCTGCTCCTCCTCCCTGGAAATCTATGGACGATATTGAGGATCGTGAAAGGCATGGAATGTGCAGTACTCCATCACTATTTTCAAAATTTTGCTGGAAACGTTGGGCAGAGGAATGATAGCGTTAGTGCCCATGTACTTTATCATCTATTTTATGAGCCCCGAAATGGATATCACGGCCTCCTCTGCCTCTATTATTTGGCCATCCAAACTCCACAATCTCACCATGTTATTAGTATTACCATTAGCATCGCTGCTGCAATCCTTCGCAATGCCCATAGCTACTCTCTACTGGCGTATTTCGATACGATGAACTGAAGAAGTGAGAAGTTTTTTTAGGGTTGGATACTTAACTCGATCGTTAATGCTTCTATGTGGGTACCATGGTTGGAGTTTGACAGGCAAAATGCCCGTCACAAGGCATTTTGACCGTATTTCATGTTTAAAAATTTTTAAAAGCCGTTTTTTGTGATGGGCTTTCAAAGTTCTAAAACTATTTTTTACTGTTCACTTTTTTGCAAAAACGTCATTACTACCCTCTCAAACAACAGTCTTATAAAAAAGTGCAGTAATATTTGGAATTCTCTAATATTTGTTTTTATTGAAATAAATTAATTTCATGTTATTTAAAGTTATAGGTGTATGTTATTTAAAGTTATAGGTATATATTTGATAGCAGTAATATATTATATTGAGTGATTAATAATTAAGTACCATAATATTTGGAATTTATATTATAATATTTGTTTTTATTTAAATAAATTAAATTTATGTTGTTTATATTTAAATAAATTAAGTTTATTGGGTTTATTAAAATTGAACTTTATCTAGATTTCGTGATATTATGATGGTGGAGAGGATGGGCATTGTGGAGGATAGTTTTTGGTCAACTCCAAAGTTTTTAAGATGGAATTTTTTTTGGAAGTTTTTTATTTATTTGGTGAAAGAAATCTATTTGTTTTTAATGAAATTGTAACATTTAAATTATCTAATAGAAATCCAAATTGAGAAATTAAAATAGGAGTAGATTGATTGCAATAACAATGAGTTGGGTGTGAGTAAAATAGATTTCTAGATTTACTCATAATTTTTGTATATGTGTTTGGGAGAAGCATTGAATCTCGATGGTTTGGGAGTTATGGATCCCATCCATGAGTAAAACAACCTTTATGATTCAACAAATCATTTAGTCATGGTCACGTTGTTTTTTTCTTATTATAAATATGTGAGAAAAAATTAACACAGTGGTGTGATTGAAAAGTATTTTTTTAATTAAACCTTTATTGATGAAGGGTCAATTTATTATCAAAACATTTTGATTGAAGAGCAAAATTTTAGACATAACGTTCCTTGACGGCCAACATAAAAACCCAAAACATCAAAAAAAAATTATTTGACAAGTAATAAAGAATCCAAATTCCAACCCTGGTGGGTACACATGCTTTCCAATACAATGTATTTATACAACGTTTTCTAAGCCGACAAAAACATCTGTTCATCGAAGGTGAAAAGTCGAGGCAGCCGTTATTTATGGTACACATCAAAAATTTATTGGATAGTTTTTTTTTATTACACTGAAAGGTGTTTTTCAAAATTTAATAATAATAATATATTATTATTATTTTTTTATATTTTTTCACTTTGGAAAACATTTGAAATAAATAATTAAACAATGTTCTTCATAACATTTTAAATATAAGTATTGATTAACCAAATATTTTAATATTAATTCTATTTTAAAATAATTGAAAATATAAAATCAATTATTAGATATAATGAATAATAAATTCAACAACAAAGTATTACAATATATGCTTATAAAGATGCAATAGCTTAATAAAGTTATGTATTAATCAATATAATTATATATGGTATTTTAAGAATATATTTAATATATATGTTTATTTTAAAGTCAATTTTTTATTATTATAATATATTGTGATAAAGTTTTTTCGCTAAATAACTAAAGCCTCACTCATATCAGATTTGGTGGTTATAAGTACAAATTGAAGAACAACGAGATCATCAAAACGAAGCTATATGACCATATGTCGATGGCCCAAAAGACACAAAATTGTTCAGAACACAAAATACAACCCTCTCTTCTCATTATACATTAGCATTATTAGGACCCTCGTATTACCTCCTTCAGTGGGGTGTTGAAAATCATTGTGAACATGGGATTTCATATGAGCCATCCAAGCCTCGAAGATATCCATCTGAACTTGGAGTCTCTTTTGGCTGTGATGGAGAGAGCCTTGTCGGTCAAAACTATGCCACTAGTTATGTTAAATATCATTGAGAGAAATAATAGTTTCATTGCTGTTATTGTGTCAATCATGGACTTCTTGCTTGACTAATTTTTGGATAGAATATTTGAGCTTGAATAAAATCGAAAGAATGGGGCAAGGGAATGTCCACCTGTTATCACTCAGGTTGTCCCTAGGCTCCTAATAATGATACAGCTGAGGTAACCACAAACCAATCTTCTGATTGCAGGTTCTAGCCTACCTGCAATCGGAGAGGGCTCTCTCCTTTAGGTTCAACCTTAGTTGATGATTTTAGGCTAGCTTTCTGACTTCAAGGGAAATGTTGACTGTGTTGGAAAGAAAGGTAGATTCTCGAACAAGAAGGCACAACAAGGTGTTATAGAGCTTCGAACCATGGCATGGAGTCACAGATTGAGACAAAATGCGAAGCTGTTTTCCTTGGTCCCAAGGGGATACAGAGGGGATAGCCCACAGGATAACAATAGTCGGTCTGCTGAAAGGTAGGAATGAATTGGGAGAAAGGCAAAAGTGAATCTTCTCATGCTGACAAGAGAGAAGTGGATTGAGTGGGATCCGGAGCAGTTAAGAATTCCTAAGACATGCACTCATATGTGAAAGAAACAGGGTAAACCAGATCATTTAAGAATACAAGCTCATAACTGTTTCTGGAGAAAACATTGAAAAATGCAGAAATTGAACTTAAGGTGTAATGAAACAAATCTTAAGCTATTCTTTTTTCCTGCAATTTAGAAAGGCGGAAAGGTGATAAAAACATAAAATAAAACAGGGAAGAAGAACACTTATTGGATCATGTAGAGACATAGGAATTCTGTGATCATTCCTTGGCCAAGAGAAACATCAAGTTGTTTCGCAATCCATGCTTTCAGCAATCTTTGATTATGGAAAAATATGACAGTTACAGTGAGAGTCTTTGCTTAGAGAAAATGCTGGAAAGAAGAATGACCAACAACTACTACCAACCAACCAACCCCTCACAACATTGCTTAGGGTGGTATTTATAAACAAAATATCGGAAAGACATCATTACAAGTGACCTTGACAGGTCTGGTTAGAACTCTTCAAAAATCTAAATGTCGCTGTAATTAAATGCAAGTAAATCTTTTTGGCTGCACTGGGGGCAACTGGATCGAAACAGGTGACGAGGTGGCCCTTGGGGACCAGATGCGGTGCTGCTAGAGTGAATGTGCTTCGAGGTTGCAGTTCGGCTTTGGTGTGAATTGAATGTGCAATAATTATGATTTGAGAGCTTCAAGTGGTTTCGCCCTCCTTCTATGAATCTGTTGGAAGATACTAAATTCTCTCTTGCTTCGGGTTGCTGCTCAAAATATTCGCTGATACACTTTTCTGCTACATTGATGGCTTCCGCCGTCGACTGATACTCTTTGACACGCTTGATGCCTGCTGATTTGATCTGATACACTTTAAACTCTGTGATTGATCTGATGCTGTCTTTAAACTGGATCCTTTGGCACGATCGGGCGATTTTCGAGCTTTTTCGGCGTGCAATGGGCTCGGCAATCAGAAGATTCCCCGAAGATTCCTCGAAATGGCCTATTTCCCGTAGCGATGCGCGATTAGCACTTCGCGCTAATCGCGCATCGGAAACTTCCTCCGTTTCTTGATCTGGAGCTCCAAAGTGCGATTTTTCTTCCTGCGCGAAGCTTTTTCGGCTTTTCTGGCTGCTGACGTAAGCATGGCATCAGCTGTACGGCAGATGACGTCAGCTGTGGGTCCCTGGTACAGAGCGACGTGGTGAGATACTGGATGTACTGTGGTGAAGAGACTCCGATGCAATATCGCGATATCGCATCGGCGGGGAATGAGGGGGATAATTGGGTTGGACATTTGGCGCTTGCGACTGCCGATCGACGATATCGCGATATCGCATCGGCGGAGACGGAGAGGTGAATGGATTGGACACTCGGCGTTTGTGATCGCCCATCGCCGATATCACAATATCGCATCGGCAGGGGATGGATGGGAGATGTTTTGCATGAATATGAGGGTGCGAGGTTGCGATGCAAAAATGGATTTGAGGAGAAAAAGGTAAGTAAGTGGGTGTGAAGGTGATATGAGGTTTCGGAAGGGGTCCGATTACCTCGGGGGAAATTTATATTTTGGAAGGGGTCAATAGTATCTGGGAGGTGGTTTTGGAGGTCGGGGTTCTTGCTTAGTTTCTGATAAACTGAACAATTCCCGGGAGTTGTTATGGTTATTTTTCAACCAGGGAGAGGGATATTACATAGGGGGATTTTACTTAATATTAATAAGGAGACGGGAAGAATAGGGAGCTAAATAATAATGTTAGTGGTTAATATGGAGATGGTAAGAAAGCACTAAGTTCGGGAGAGCTTAGGCTGTTACAAGGGGGTAGGACCATACTTTGGGAGAAAATATGGAACAACTCTGAGTAAAGCAGATCTTTACTCAAGCCAATGTTTATGGAGATGATGAACTTTAAGATGTGTCAAGCAGATCTTGACCTCTTTAGGGGATGTTAGTTAATGATTGGGGAAAACAGAGAAGGGGAGTGAGTTATACCTCATTTGAGCCTTTTTGCTTACAAATCCTTGCTGATTATGTTCTGCATGATATGATACCTGAAAACCTGGAATTGGTCAGCAATTCAATAGCCTCAGAACTACCTACCCAGCCTACTTGCCTAGTATTTTTTCTTCTTTTGTTTGGGGGTGCACTTAGACTTGCAAACCCGTCACTCATTTTTCTTTTGATGCTTTCCTATCTACATACTACCCTTATTTCTTCTGGAGCCCAGATTAAGCTGTTGGGCTCGTCTGTTTCTCTACCTATCTAAGAATCTGCCAAGATTAAACTGTTTGGACAGATTTACAATCTCTATATTCTAAAATAGGAAATTTAAACCTAGGGAGACCAAGATTAAACTGTTTGGACCTCCCTTTAAATAAAAGTAGTGATACTGGGATAACTTTACAAAATTTGAAGGCAATTGAATGAACTTGAAGTAGCCTTCTTCATTTGGAGACTGTTTGAGCAAATATGGAGCATTGCAGCAAGCAAAGTACGACATATTTGGCCTGTGAAATGCCAACCATGAAAAATGAATACATGCTGCAGCAGGAGCTAACACCACCCACCCAGAAGAAACACCAATCAGTTGGTCCAACTCACCCTCGTGTACTTATTTCCCTACAGGGTGACGGTCCCCCTGACCCTTTTGTCTACCACACCATCACAACCTAGCTTTTTGACACCAAATGGAGTGGCCACACACACTACCACTTAACATTGATTGCACCACCAAGTAACAACCCAACCTCCTACACCATTGGCTCTCGTGGATGCCCACTGCAAGGTCCCCAAAATGTCTCTCCTCCCCCATCAAATGAGCACAACATCCTCTCCCTAGCCAATGGTCTCTACTCCCTTCCTAGAAGAACCACCATCTACTACTTCCAGGGCCTGAGGTGGCCACATCCTGCCCAAATTATTGGCTACTCCAAAGCTATCCTCACTCCAAGTCCACAAGCAAGGTTCAATTGTAGCACCCACGAATGCCCCGATGAACCACTCTGTCCAACCCACACCTAGATGTTCACAATACAATTGAAACATGTGTTTTTTGAAAAGCACCAATACCCTAGCCTCACTTGGTCGAAAACAAATACCTTTCCATTCGAGACTAAAACCAGAGAACCAAGGAAAACACATTCACACAGACCACACATTAGAGGAAAGTGGGACTAGAAACTACAACTCACACTCACTGTTAAGGCATACATCTAAAGAATACATTGTAAACATTGTAATGAGAAAGAGTTTATGAATTACCTCAAAGGAGGCTTTAACCCCTTCACTGATGGGCATTGTGTCAATACACCTAGGTCTGAAGGTAGCCTCTTGTCGATCGGGCCAAATCCTTGAGCCCAATTACCAGAAAGAGCCAACTCCCCAGCGCAAGCTAACTTAGGGTCACATATTACAATTTGAGAAACCAATCATGTGGATCAACTCATAAGGCAAGTTTGAAACCATAGTCATCCTTATCTACCATTCAACACCCCGACATGGATCTCTAGAGAAGACCCCCGAATCAATCAACTAGGTAATTGATCAAGGTGGATATTGGTGGCCACCCGGCAAGACCACTTGGACCCCCACTATTGTTTCTTTCAGCTTTTCAGTTTCCTTAATTGTATCACAGTTTACTATTTTTAGTAGTTTTTTGGGGCCTAAACTTTCAGAGCCGTTTTGAGGCCTTAAACAACGTTTTTTGGGAAAACTGGGAGTAACATAGGTCTATGGACTGATGTTTCTCTTCCCAAAGTTGTATTTCTCGGATAGATATTTCTAATGAGATATTGTGCGCATCAAACAAAGATTGTATGCCAAAGTTACGACACTGGGAAGTTGATGTACCAATATACCCAAACGGGGCCCACAATTTGGCGTTTCATTTTCTAGGGTTACATTTTTGGATGTTTAGGGTTTTCCATTGTTTCTCAACAATACATAGGCCTTCAAGCCTCATTGTAACATAGTTTATAGGCATGTAACCACCACATTTCTTCTCAGAGATAAGCTACCATTGCCCTAGCTAGTTTATTTTCATTTCTGTTTGTAAGTATATTTCAATATTTTATAGTAATGAAATGAAGTATTATTTCTGCTGCATCTCTAGATGTATGGTTATATCTATAATTTGTTGCGTTCCTATTTAAATCCAGATCAACGGTATCAAAGTGGTCTACTCTTTCTATGTCTTTCTTTGCATGTCCCCAACGAGGTCGGGATATAAGGAGTTAGGGCTTGAACTTGTTGAACCTTTACAAGACCAGCCTCACAAATCTCAATGGCCTCCCATGGCTGATGAAAAGAAAGATAAGGGGGTAGGAGATCCTATCAAAATCTTGCTCGAAGAGGCCCTCGAGCGACAAATGAATGGGATGATGGTCAACTTTGCCCAAATCCTTCAACGACTACCCAGGGGCAACACATCTACTTCCAATAGCTACTTTGGAAGTACCACACCCTTTAAGGTACAACTTAACTTTGACATTCCCATATTTGAGGGTCAGATAGATGCATATGCCGTAGATAATTGGTTAAATCTGCTAGAAGGGTATTTTTCTGTTCATGATCCAGCCGGGAAAGGATTACTTTCGCTCTTCTCAAAGCTCTCCCCCATGTCAAGGATTGGTGGGAAACCTACTGCGAGAATAAGGATGAAAGTATGACCTCATTGTTTTCAGCCGCACCCACTTAGAATTCATTTGGGATGGCCATCAAGGATCAGTACTACCCTATCGGAAGCTATGAGGATCAATACATAAAGTGGACCACGCTGCGGTAGGGAAGGGACCAAGACGTGCCAACGTTTGCAATATTTCCCATAACCTTCACACAAAGTTGGGTATCAATGATTCAAAGCAACATTTGGTACTCAAATACTATGGCTGCCTGCACAAGTACATCCAGGAAGAAATAGAATTCTTGAACATCTCCTCGCTTCGCACGACATGCCGATATGTTGTCAAGATCAAGCAAAATTTTAAACAGAAGAAGTGAGACTTTAGATTTGTGAATCCGAATCGAGGGAAAGGTGCCCCCAAATCGCAAAATAAAAGACAAACCCAAGGTGGGGCGACCCAAGAAAACCCCCCAAAGCTGCAAGCAAAGAACAACGCCACGAAACCAAAAAGGGACATGGGAAGGTGGTGTGAGTTCCATAAGATCTCCACTCACAACACAAGTGAGTGTCGGGCCAAGCAGTAATTTGTGGCCGAGCTAAGGGTTTCAGAATCAGATGCATTTTTTGACTCTAAGTCAGAACCTAACAAGCGGAGTGAAAAAGGGAAGCAAAATTATTGATGTGGAGCCCAATGCCATCGTTGCCACCATGAAGATCCTGGAGGGCGAACCCGAAGATCCAAAGGAGGAGGAGCATCTCTTCCACTCCCAGATGTGGGTAAAGGGCTCCCAGCTACAGTTCATTGAAGACAGTAGGAGCCAAAAGAACCTCATTTCGTCAGAAGTCGTGAAGCGACTAGGCTTACCAACCATAGCATATCCACAACCGTACACCATCAGATGGCTTCACCAAGGATGAGATCTTCACGTAAGCTAGTAGTGTCAACTTCCATACAACATCATGCCCTTCACATATGAGGTATTGTGTGACGTTGCTCCCCTTGATGTTTGTCATGTTTTATTAGGACAACCATACTTGTGGAAGCGACCTGATGTGTATGAATCAAGGCCCCTTGTTGTTACTGTTACTTTGGGAAATAAGTTGTACAAGATACCGGAGGTAGCATCACCTATCGCCATCTCTTTGGTTACTACAAAACAATGCATTAAGCTTATGTCCAAAACCAGGAAATTAGTTTTCCTGATGATAGGCCCTAAAGGAAAGAAGAAGACGGTGGCCATGACCTCTAGACAGGGCGCCTCCGCACGACAACTACAGATTGACAAGGTCATGGAGGAGTACAAGGACATATTCACCTCCCCTGCAAGGGTTCCTTTGCACTGTCAAGTCAAGAACTCCATTGATATGACCCCAGGTGTGCTGCTACCTAATGGAGCAATCTATCGGTACTTTGTTCCAGCGAATGATGAAATCAAAAGGCAGATTCAGGAGTTGTTGTAGAAAGGTCACATTCGTATGAGTTCATCGCCCTGTGGGAGCCTGATCATGTTGGTACAGAAGAAGGATGGGGCTTGAAGACTCTGTATTGATTATCAGGTGCTGAAAAAGATCACTGTCCGTAATAGGTATCTGATCCCATAGATTGATGATCTCCTGGACCAACTGAAGGCGGAAAAATATTTCAGCAAGATCGATTTGAAGTCAAGATATCACTACGTACCAATTGAACCCTCCGATGTGGGGAAGACTTTCTTCAAAGCCAAGGAGGGCATTTTCGAATGGTTGGTTATGCCTTTTGGATTGACGAATGCTCCTGCAACCTTCATGAGGCTAATGTATGACATCTTGCAACCATTCACCAACTCATTTGTAGTGGTATACTTGGATGACATCCTGATCTTTAGCCAAAGTTGGGAAGAGAACCTCCAACACATCCGACAAGTTCTCCAAACACTGTGAAAACACAAGTTATGTGAAAATTTGGAGAAATTTAGTTTTGGCGACCCAGGTTCAGTATCTAGGATACATTATTGATGAATAGGGGGTGCATGTGGATCCAGCCAAGATCCAAGTCATTCAGGATTGGCCATCTCTGACCACTTTCGATAGAGGTCTGCAAATTTATAGGTCTTGCCAATTTCTACCACAGGTTTGTGTTGGGATTTTCTCATATCACTTGGCCCTTGAGTCAAGTTAGCAAGGGAGGAGTGAAAGAAATTTTTTTTTTTTATGAGTCTCAACAAAAGTCATTCACAGAGTTGAAAGATCGCCTCTGCTTGGCACCAGTGCTCGCATTACCAGAATTGCAACAACAATTTGAGGTCGAGACAGATGCCTTTGACTATGCTATTGGGGCAGTCCATACTCAACACGGACATCCAGTGGCATATCACAGTGAGACACTTTCGGACACAGTCTGGAAGTATCCCACTTATGACAAAGAGATGTATCCCATTGTGCAGGACTGCCGACAATGGAAGCATTAAATTTTGGGGAAGGAAACATTCATCCACATAGATCACCAACCCCTATAGTTCATATAGATCTAAGGGAAATTGTAGAATGATTGCCATCAGAAGTGGTCCACATATCTGCAACAGTTCCATTTGAATATCAAGTATAAGAACAAAAGCACCAATATTGTTGCAGATTGCCTCAGTTGACCACTAATCATGGCATTAATCATCGTGCTCAACTCTTGTGGGCACAAGACTTGTGATTGGCCACTTCTCTACAAAAGCAACCCAAAATTCGGCCACACATACTAGACACCCTTGGAGGGACAACATGTTCTATATTTTCACCTCGAGGATGCCCCTCAAACGAGCATGCCAAGATGATTTGGGAAGCACACTACAGTCGAGTTGTTGGGCATTTCACGGTCTAGAAAATGGTGGCAGTACTTCAGAAGTATTTCTATTGGCTGAATCTTCGACAAGATGTTGGGAAGTACATTAGATCATGCACTTCCTGCGCCATTGCCTAACCGGCCATCTAGAAGCAAGGCCTTTATACCTCGTTGCCTACTCCTAGTCAACCTTGGGAATCCATCTCCATGGATTACATGTTGGGCCTTCCTTCTACTAAGCATGGAAACGATTGTGTTTTTGTGGTCGTCGACAGGTTCTCAAAGATGGCCATTATGGTAGCCTGCAAGAAGAATATCACAACAGAAGCCACTACTAAACTCTTCTTTGAATGAGTGTGGGTACACTTTGGGATGCAACAGTCTATCATCTCAGATCGGGACAGCAGGTTCCTTAGTACAATTTAGTCCAGTCTCTGGTCAATGCTAGACACCAAACTCACTAAGTCCACAGCCTTCCATCCTCAAACTGATGACCAAACATAGGTTCTAAATAGGATGATCGTACACATTCTGCGTGTGTACAACACAAAGGATCCACACACATGGGATGATAGCCTCCCTTATGTTTAGCACAACTACAACTGGGCTCTCCACAGCTTGACTGGCCACAACCCTTTTCAGGTGGGCTTGGGATTCCAACCACTATGTCCCATTAATGTGGCCATGCCATTTGCATCTACTCACACAAATTCGAATCATGTCCAGTCTAAAACAGATAAGGCAGACAACTTCATTGAGCACATCCAACATATTTGCCAACATGTCCATGAAATTCTTGAGAAACCAAATGCCAAGTACAAGTAGTGACATGATGAAAATTGGGTGCCACACAATTTTTAGGTGGGCGACAAAGTCTGGTTGCATTTGCAAAAGGAATGCCTTAATGAAGCTTATTGGAAACTTAGACCACTCCGATATGGTCCTTACACCATTACCAAGGCTGTGGGAGACAATGAATTTTAGCTCAGCATTCCCCCATTCATTGGCATGCACCCAGTGTTCAATGTGGACCATCTTCGACCATACTTTCCACCATTACTTATACATTCGACATTGCAGAACAACTCACACCCACAGAGTTAAATCCAGATTGCATGGAACAAGTTGCAACTGATCGGATCATGGACACACAGATCAAGCACACTTTCCAGCAGAATATCCAACTATATCGAATTATCAAAGTAGGCCAACTCCTTCAACAAGGCAAATGGCTCACTAGGGACGAAGTTCAGCATATGTTTCCTCATCTCATGGAGGAACTCAATGCAATGGGGACCATTTATTCCCAAGGGGGGAGGAATGATCAAGGTGGATATTGGTGGCTACCCTCCAAGTCCACTTAGACCCCCACCATTGTTTCTTTTAGCTTTTCAGTTTCCTTAATTGTATCACAATTTACTATTTTTAGCATTTTTTCGGGTTTTGAACTTCCAGAGCTGTTTTGAGTCCCTAAATGACTTATTTTGGGAAACCTAGGAGCAAAATGGGTCCATTGACTGAGGATTCTCTTCCCAAACTTGTAGTTCTCAAATAGATCTTTCTAACGAGATATTGTGCGCGTCAAACAGAGATCGTATGCCAAATTTATGACCCCGAGAAGTTGACGTACCAATTTACCCAAACGGGGCCCACAATTTGGCATTTCATCTTCTAGGGTTAGGTTTTTGGATGTTTAGGGCTTTCAATTGTTTCTCAACAATAAATAAACCTTTGAGCCTCATTGTAACATAGTTCAGAGGCATGTAGCTGCCACATCTGTTCTCAGAGATAAGCTATAATCGCCTTAGCTAGTTTATTTCCATTTTTGTTTGTAAGCATATTTCATTATTTTATAGTAATGAAATGAAGTATTATTTCTACTGCATATCTATATGTATGTTTATATCTGTAATTTGTTGCGTTCTTGTTTAAATCCCGATCAGTAATTCTTCCCATCATCCAATATCTCATCTCTCGATTGCCACATCCACTCTCAAATGCCATCGCCATTGGAATAATAACCCAGGTTATTTCGAGAGCATTCCCTTGCAAGCCACTAGGCCCTTTGTACTCAACAAGCTTAATTGTCATTGTTGTAGTGTGAGAGGGAGGTTATTTCCCCACTCTGGTATACTTACCAATTTCTTCACCACCAACGAGGAAGAATAATTATATCATTTATATAGAGGATTTTTGTATTTTACATTTATATATAAAAGAAATGTGGAATTTCTTATATATTTAATATGAAGTTAACTTTACTCTAGATGTAGTGATCACTAATGAGAGAGGAGGTGAGGGTGACATAGCTTGAAATCTCCTCAAGTATTAATTGATTGGGGCATGCACACCACCATAAAAATTGAATGATATGTGTAATAAAATGGTGTTACACTCATCATCTAGTTTAATGGCTCTTCATTTGGATTGAGACATTAAAAGAGTGTACCACAATGATGAATTACTTTTCAGTGACTATATAGTTTAACTCATCTTTAGAAAGGTTCTTAATAATGAAATATATGAAATAATAAAAAATTTCTTCCAATTGTACTAAGGATGCCCCTACAACGTTATCAGATGCAACTATGCGCATACGGAAAAGAAATCCCCAAATGGGAACTCTAAGGATGGGTGTAGTGGTCAAATTTTCTTTTAGTACTTTAAATGCCTCTTGAATTTGTATGTCCAACACAAGTTTGAATCTTTATCCAGTAGTCGAAACAAGGGTGAAGCCAATTTACTAAAGTCTTTAATGAACCTTCTATAATACCCAGTCAATCCAAAGAAGCTCATCACATATTTTGAGGAACAGGGACCCTTTTAATGATGGAATTTTTTGGCATAAACATGTATTACTTCCTTGGATATGGAATTTTTTAGGAAAATCCCTACATTCATAAAAAAATTCACATTTTTCAGGACTTAGTGAGAGATTCATCTCAATGCATTTCTTCAAGACTTTGCACAGGTTAGAAAGATCTTCCTGGAAGTCACAACAATAAAGGGTGAAGTCATCCATGTATATCTCAATAGTTTCATGAACAAGCTCAACAAAGATACTCAAAATTCCCCTCTCAAAATTAGCAGGTGCATCATACAGACCAAATGGAAGGACCCTATAGGAAAAGGTACCCCAAGTACCTGTGAATGTGGCCTTGTCTTGGTCCTGAGGGCTGATCTGTATTTGGTTGTACCTCTTAAACCAATCTAGAAACGAAAATAATCTTTTTCATGCAATGCCATCCAAGACCAGGTCAGTAAAAGGAAAAGGGAAGTGGACCTTCTTTATAGCCTTGTTAAGTTCTCGATAATCAACAAATATCCCCCACTTCTCATTTTTCTTGGGGACTATGATGAGGGGGGACACCCACTCAGTATTTGAAATGGGGTATATGAACCTCACATCTAGTAGATTTTGTAATTCCTCTTTCACAATTTCCATAAGATATCGATTCATCCTTATTTGAGGTTTACGCACATGATTTCATCCTTCCTTGATGTATATATGATGAGTATAAATCAATGGATGCACACCTTTCATCTCCTTATAGTCCCAAGAAAAAGCATACAAGTGTTGCCTCGAAACACTGCATAATTGTTCTTCATGCTCGAATGAGAGGGGGCGGGGGTTGATCTTTAAAGTTCTAAAGGGGATAATCTCTAAAACATTGGCGTTTTATAAGTTATGGAAGCATAGCACAATTTAGTCTAAGGGTTACTCTCAGATTCCTTTATCAATTCATCAACTGATATGGCAGTGGGAGGATGATTTTGTAATATATGGTCAATAAGGTCATATTCATTAAGATTCCTCCCCCCTATAGTAGTGTATAGTGTGAAGAATGGGTAGAGGAATGCTTGGTAAAATTCCTCCTCTTCCTCTTCCTCATCCTCTAATCTAAAGGGAAATTCATGCTCACTATAAGGTTGACCAGGAGCATATAACACAAGTTGTTTTGATAGATGCCCATTCTTGATGGTCATGTTCCTAGCCCTGCAACTAATGTCAGAATCAACAATGGCTAGCCAAGGACTTCCTAAGATGAGAGGGTATCCATTAAATTTGGTTCCGGGCTAGACGGTAAGGAAAGTGGAGTATTGCCATGAGTCAATGGATACCATTACATCCTCAATAACTCCCTCAGGAGCTATTGTGGATCTGTCTGCAAGTTGTAGTATTGTAGTGGTATTCCTTAAAGCCCCTTGGTGGTTGATATTCAACATGGTTTCCTCGATCATCACAATGATGGCAACCCCAAGGTAAATCAAGGTATTAGGGTGAATAATGTTATTTATGTGCACATCCACTACTTGGCTACTAGGGTCCAAGTACTTTGGGGATATCACCCTCCCAAGAATTAGATTAAACAACTTTCCAACAATATTGATATTGGGGCTATCTTTTCTTCTTCTCCAATGCCTTTTGAAACACTCTTCCTTGATAAGCTTATCGTAAATGGGGACATATTTGATGGCCTAGAGAAAGGGTATTTTGACACACGTGTTATTAATTCTCTCAGAAGTTCTAACTCTTCTGGGGTGTGTTGTTTAGGTTGCATCAACCTCTCAGGGTAAGTGGGTGCACTAGCTTGAGGGGAAATTTCCTCCTCTCCTTTAAGCTCTTCATGTGGAGAAGGTGGGTGAACATTTGGAAGTAAATTCCTAGACCAAAGGTTGATCTCTTGGATTTCCATAGCATAACCAGGATAGGATGTGTCCCCATTGTACACCTATTGTGATTGCTAATTGTTTGGGTTCAGATTGGGTTGAGTAGGCAGTTGAGGTTGCTTAGGTGGGTTATGGTGAGAGATTTGTGGTTGAGGTTGAAGTGGAGGCATTAAAGTAGGAGGTTGGGTTGTTTGAGGCGTCCACCCTTGTGAGGAGTTGCCCCACTATGGAGGTTGAGGAGGATACGACTGTAAAGGAGGGTTGATAGGTTGATGAGGATATTGAGGAGGATAAGGCCAAGGAGGAGGTATGGGCAATGATGGATTAGTGGAAGGGTACCAAGGTTGATAAGGTTCATAATGATTTTGATTTTAAGTGGGATAAGGTGCACCTTACATGCACCGTTGATATGGCTGAGGGCCTTGAGCACTCCTTTGGTTAATGAAGGAGAGTTTCTTTGAACCACCTTCTACACCTTGGTATATATATTTTAGGCCTATAAAAGAAGGATATTTATATGTTCATTTTGTTCCTCACAGACATAGCAGACTGCTATGACATTCATTGGGCACTCATTACTAGGATGTCTCGTAGTGCATCTATGAAAAAATATAGCTAGTGCTCTTTTTGCTTCCTCTTGCTTCCTTTTGATTTGCATAACATCCATCTGTAGGGAAACATTATGCAACATTTCACTCTTAAATTCCTCCAAAATACTTCTTATCTCATGTTTGATGGCTGATGTAGAGGTAGATACACTAATAATGCCTTGGCTAGACCTACCTTTTTTCCTAATAGTCCTAAAGTGGTTCCTGAATAATGTTTTGATGTCATCATAATGCAATGGATATATGTCTCCTCCAGATAGCATGTTGATGGTCTCCATTGCATCCTCTGTGATCCCTTGAAGAAGAACCAACTTGAGTGACTTAGGTTCAAGGGTATAATTGGATATCTTATAATCAAGTTGGAACCTTTCCTCATAGTCGTCTAAATATTCATGTGGTCCTAGGGTCATCCTAATTATTTCCTCCTTTGTTTTCTTCTGCCTACAGTAATCGATATACTTCTCATTAAAGGCTTGTTGCATTTGGGCCCAGGTAGTTATGTTGCCTCAGTGAAAACCTATAAACCAACACAAGATTGCATCTTTGAGGGTAGATGGAAACAAATTTAGTTTCTTTTGATCACAGGTATAGCCATAGGTCCTATAGAAAACAAAGAATTCAAACATGAAGTTGTCAATGTCTTCATAGGTTAGGCCATGGAAGTATGGAAGGGAAGAAAGACTTATATTATTCATTCTAGCCTCCCTATTGGTTTCTTAGATAGGAGAAGTCTCATTTTGTTTTTTTCATCCATCGTGTGGGTAGGTGAGGTGGGCTCTCCTTCCCCCACGGGTTCCTAAAAAAATTTAGGTTCCTCACCTAGAGGTTTTTCTAGCTCTCCTGGAGTTAAGGAGGGAAGTCCATAGTCACCAAAGAAGAATGATGACTTGCTTCTTGAAGGGGTGGGGGTTTTGGTAGTAATAATCCTTGACTATCAATACTCCTACGAGGCATGAAATAAGTAGCTCTATTTTTTAATTTTCCCCCTTTTTCCCTCCTTTTTCTTGAACCTTTCAAAGCAATAGTACTGATGCAAAACAACAACAAAAAAGGAACTTTTAAGTAGAAATAACACCTACCTGGACACCTCCCTGGAAATAACACCAAAAGGTGATGAGACCTGATACTACTTCAAATATGTTGCAACTCCCAAGGTTTCTCAACTTAAATTATCAACTAGGGGTTCACACAAACTTAGAGGTGACAATGTTATATGCACAGTAGGTTAAGTAATACGCATGCCACATTCAGTCATTAGATCAGATCAAGGCATACAGAGACCACTCCTATAGATAACTACAAAGATAATTTCTATGAAAGCATATCATTGTTTCAAGGGAATGAACATGATTCTAATTGCAAAAATGAAAATACTATTCATTTAATATAAAGACTAGTTGCAATTGCATGAAAGTGGCAAACTATATTAGTTGTAGAAATAAATTGTACTATTCTATTTTCATAGTAATCAATTTGATGTTCTACTTGCATTAACCATTAATCTAATTGCAAATTTCTTGAGGAAAAGGAATTCATTCCATAATACATAACTATGAAATTCATAAACAATGAGTCTAATCTACTTATGGTTTTGTTTTTGCACTGGAGGAAGCATAGGTTTGGAGTGGTCTTAGAGTCTCAATCATGAAATCAAAGCATGGGGTCCATAATTATAGTTAAAAATTCAAGAGTCAAGTTCCTAGGGAAAATCTCGTTGAATTTAGGTAGTGGTATAGGACTACTACAAGAAATGCTACAGGAAGCCTTGTTTTTTCTAAAGGAGTGCTCTGTTTTGCTACAGGAGTGGTTCTATGAGCTTTTTTGTGGGAAAGGATGGTTTCCTAAAGGTGGAATAAGGTGAATTAAGGATGTGGGAGGCATTTTTTCAAGCCTAGCACCCCTTGGAGGCCTATATTGCACAAACGTTCATGCCCATGATGTCCTTCATTGGCCCTAAAAGCATGATCTCCGTGACAAAGCTTGAGATCAGTATGATATTTCCAAGAGGAGGGTGGAAATTCCTAAGTGGATGTGGATGAGTGTGAAATCTGCTAAAAGTCACTTGGCATCCCCTCTAGACCAATAATCAGAACATGCATCTGCTAATCAATATTGCAGTAAGATAAATCACGGTGGAAAAAATTAGTTGAATTTTATTTCTTCAAGATTTAATCTATCCTACAACATGCATCCAATCTAATTTCCAAATAAATATTACTAACCTCTAAGTTACATAACCCAAGCATGCAAAATAATTCCATTCCAGAACCCAGTAATTTCCAAGAAATCATAAACACATATTTTTGGCTTATTGTTGCAGACCCTTCAACCGCACATCCCACAAGAGAGGTGGTGACCAAACCTACAACTATAATTTGTGCAATATAATTTCAACTTAAGCAAGGAAAGAATTAAAATGACTTGAACAAAAACAAGAAAATAATAAAAGAGAGGGAATAAAGCCTCTTGGTTCAACCCAAATCCAAGGGTTTTAGCCCTCCAAAATCAACTCACATGTAGGCCAACAATAAGATTTTCATTAACATAAAATAAGAATCACATAGATCATATCAAAGATGAAAATGATAGTGTCAAGCTCTCGAATCTCAATAGATATTCCTATCCGCAAAAATATCTCAATTCATAATGAGCCCTTAGGCTTGTTTATTTATACAAAAATTGGTTGATAGGAAGCTCCCTCGGTAGGAGCATTGCATCCCTCCAAAATATCAAAATTGGTGGATCTCGGCACTTTAGATATTCACATGAACTTGAGTTCCTTGGTTTTCACTGGACTTCGAGCTATTGGTGAGGAATATTTGGTATGCATTCAAGTTAGAGAGTCAGCGTAGTGGAAAAGCCTCCTAGATTTTGTCTAGATGCCTCCAACGAGCCCCTTCATAGTAAGTATCTCCAAAAATGCTTTTTTTTCTTGCATTTTAATCACTTTAGGCCGTGAAATGTAAAAATAACCCTTGAATCTCCCCACTAATCATATTATGGCTACAAATGAAAATTAATGTGAGAAAAAGAGAGTTAAAGTGTTGGAGGATATCACAATGGGCATTAAAATATTCCTATTGATAGACCATCAACCAATTTTAAAGTATGAATAGTAGAAAGCATGTTATGATAACAATGAACCATCAGGAACTCTTGGGATAATGTGTTACAATTATGCCAAAGTAGGTGGGGAAATTTAACTCTTACACTCAAAAGAGTAGAGCCTAGCTCTCTAGAAGGCTTGGAAGCTTCTTTATATAGATCACAATTGTATGTGGAAACTATGAAGAAGAATAAAATGATTTTATTCACCTAATATTTATATTTGTACTTCTCATATACCTCACTCCATCATGGAAATATGTAAGTGAGATTAAATAGGGACAAAAAGAGGTGGATTACAATGGAAATGGAAAAATGATACCATAATAAAGATTACGTTACACGATTTATGGTGTATGACTAAAGTCTTTCTTAATTACTTTTATATTAATGGAAAATTTAGATATTGTTGACATGTGTTTATTTAAACGCATGATGCCATAGCGATTTTTAGTTAATTATGTTGATTTAAATTATGTGCACTAATGTTTATTTCAAAACATGAAATTTGTTTGGATAATGCTTAGCAACATTACTTTATACTATGGCCAATCATAGTAAAAGTGGGTTTGACCCTTATATAACTACATTTTTTAAAATATAAGAATATATCAATGAGTAAACGAGGAAGAAAATCAAGGGACCATGTGGTCCTTGTTATTAGGGAGCATTAGACCAATCTACCAATGCTAGGAGACAATAATTAATCTATTAACAACTTTATCTATCAAAACCTCAACCATATTCTAAATTTGATTCACGATGAGAAGGAAATATTAAACCTCTAATATTTAGTGTGGTTGGCAGAAGAGTAACTGTGTTGGAAAACTCCAATTAATTAGGAATATAGTTGATGGAGCTAGTTAGGAATCCTAAAATTGAATTCCAATATTAATATGAAATATAATAGAAGATACCATTTTCAAAAATTCCATTTTAATTTCCATTTTCTTGTACTAGACCCATCTGAATAAATCAAGAGTGAAGTTTCGACATTGTTTTGATATATGGATATCTCGAAGAATGAGAAATAGAGAGTTGATTTTAGTTTTCTTGTGTGTTATTATCTGATTTCAAACTTGATTAGGTATAACCCACTCAAATGGAATATCCCTATTATCCTTATATCTTTGTTATTTATGATTTATGAATTTACTTGGATTTCTCTAGTTAGTTCACTTTCTTTCCTAGAAGCTCAATGTTACCAACATTACTATTTCAATTGTATTTTCATTTTGTTATATATCATATTTCATTTTATAATCTTTAATTACAATGATTAGTGATATGGGTTTTAAGCTCTAGAAATGATTAGCTTAAATTTCATATTTCCATTTGTTGTACTATGATTAGAATCCAATTATATACTTGAACATAAGGGTAGTGAACATGAAATTAGAAATAGGGAATATTCAACTACATGATAGCAAAAGAAAACATTCCTATAATGTTTCTACAAGAAACTGTGTGTGAGAAAGACAGCATAATTTCGTAAAGGAAGATATTTTCAAGGGTTTAAACACAACAATAGCAAGTGTGGAGGACTTCTTGGGAGATCTTGTGGTTATGTGGCACATTTATCAGTTGGTCTCACAAGATATCTTGGAAATGAATAAGATTATACTATTGATATTCAAATATATAGCATATGTGGATTTGAGCTTCATGACAAGCATGTCTAGTGATATAATCCCCACCTTTAAAATAATCATTTCTAGGCTCTCTCCAAATACTATGGGATAAGAATAAATATAATAAGTGGATCATATGGGTGATATTTAACATGTTTACTCACTCAAATAAAAAAGGGGTGGATCTCCTGGGATGGAAGAAGTTAGTAGATCATTCATAAACTCTACAAAAACTTTATACCTATAGATATGTAGACAAGAATTGTTTGTTATACTTGGAATAAAAGGAGAGGATGAACTCAATATAACACAATAAGATTAGATTACTTCATGGACTCTACAATGATATTGAGATAGGTATGGTTAGTGGAACTAGATGTCTTACCTAGTTAAGGCTCATAACACTAGATTGTATGTTTCAAATCGGAGAGCATTACCACTTTCAATCCTAACCAATTCAACTTCAAAAAGTTATGGTTCTTCCATAATTTTAGAACAATATTAAATTACGTGGTGGGAAGAGGTGGTACAACAAATGGAAAGAGATTTTTTTTTTCTTCCAAAAAAATATATGGTGGCCAGAGGATCAAATTAGAATATAGAACATGAAAATTTTTGGTAGCATTTTTCATGCCCACGGAGAGCTAGAGAAAGAAATGGAAGATCTACCACTATAAATAACATAGGAGGGAAAACCAAAAGAAAGAATAAAAAATGGGAGGGGTATTTTTAACACCATCTGGAGATGAATTACAATTAAGAAGAAAAATATAGGAATCATAAGTCATGAGTTAGATAGATCAAAGAGGGGCATGAACATTAGGTTCTTCCATAAATTTATGTTCTATTGAAGACATCATATTGGAATTATCTTTTTGAAACTTTTCAAGAGACTAAGTTTGAGAAACATATTGACATATAAGAGGAACTTGGGAATTAAAAACTACAGTAAACTCCTATTAGAAACAAATGATAAAAGATATGAGGAATTCAATGCCATTGCAAGATCCATCCCATATTTGGTTTCTTAAGAGAAAAATTAAAGTGTAGTGGGGGAAATAACCTTAGAGGAAATAAAAAAATTAGTAATTTACATTCCAATAAGAAATTATTCAAGTTTGAATGGAATTATCCTATTTTTTTTAAAGGTTATTAGGTAATAATGGGAGAGGGACTACTGAAGGTATTTGAAGAATCTAGAAACTTAAAAGGCATTCCACTTGTCATGAATTCTAGTTTCCTTGCCATCATCCCAAAGGAGGAGAGGGGGATAAAATGGATGAATTCAATCCAATTTCACTATGCATGAGGGGGACATGAATACTAGGTTCTTCCATTACTCTATTATCACTCAAAGGTGTTATAGTGTACTTTTATAAAGAGTGTACGAAAAGAGCACACATTAAGTTGTGGGTGATAAACATCCCTAACAACAGAAATGGTTGTAGAACCCTTTAGATTTGCAGCAGATATAAGAAATAAAACCTACAAACTTCCATATCTATGTAACAAAAGGAGTTATATAGCAGAAATAAATAAGAAATATAGATAATAACTCCAAAACAACCAATGGACAAGACAAGAATATGAAATTGTAATTTCATTATGTAACACCTCGTGAAAGGAATAGGTAAAGTGTTACCAGTCCCCCTCAAATGGGATTGGTTCTTGGCTTTCCTCAATGCTTCAACTTGGTAGAGTCTCTCCTCTCTACAATGTATAAGCCCAACAAAATGTGTGTGTAGAGCTCAAATGGGAACTCAAGGATAAAAAGGAATGGAAGGCAACAATGATAATAACCAGAGTTGCAACAATGGGTGCAACAATGAAAATAATTGAAAGTGAAGAATGAAGGTAAAACCCTTCATTTTATAAGAGAATACTAGGTTATTCTCGAATAATGGAAAATATTATTAACCAAATTCTATACCTAACCACTTGGAGTATTTAATTATATTTTGTTGGAGGGAAAATGTATTTAATCTCGTCAAATACTTTTATTTAGAATAAATAAATAAATAAATGATTTATTTATCATTTCAAAAATATACGTAAAGAATAATAAACAAATAATGGTTTGTTTAATTATTCCTAGGTGATTTAGTCAAATTTAACACTGAATAATAACTAAAAATTATTATTTAATTATTCCTAGAGAAAAATAAGATTATCTAATTATTTTTCGTGATTGGTCAAATATGACAACGAATATTGGTTAAACAGTGGTTTAATTAATTATTCCTAGAGGAAAGTAAAATAAATATTGATTTTTTTAATTATTCCTCATGGGTTTAACTAGAAATAACTTAATAAATGTGGTTTATCAAGTAATTTCTTATTGTGAAAGCAATTTTACATGGTAAAATTGGTCTTACATGGTGTATTTTGATCCATCTAGTTAGATATGGTTAGATGAACAATTTTTGGTGATAACAAAAGGAACCATAATGAAATTTCTTCCTTAAAAATTGTTGAAGTGAACATGTTTGAGAAACATATTGGCATAGAAAAGGAACTTGGGGATCACTATAGTTAACTCCTTTTATAAACATAAGAGGAAATGTAGGATGCATTCCATACCATTATAACATCCATCCCCTCATTGTTTTATTAGGAGAAAATAGAAATTATAATGAAGGAAATCACTTTTTGAGGAAGTCAAGCAATATCAATGGACACTCCAAAAATAAAAAATCCAAGGTTGAATGACCATTGTTTTTTATTAATGTTATTAGTTAATGGTTGGAGAGAAGGCCAATGGGATATATTTGAAGTCTATTAAAAGTAAAGAGGCATTTTGTAGGCATTGAATTTTACTTTCTTGACGTTGTTGTGACAAACACCCTCCAAAATTTTAGAGCCCCCTTATGATCATCCAATCCTTTGTTTCAAGCCATTAATGTCATTATTAGTCACTGTTATCAAGTTCTCAAGTCTTCCTTCAAGAATTATGTGTCAAAGTGACCTACTGTTACATGGTTATCTTCTGATGCATGCATAGCAATCCTCTTTTGAGCAAGCCTAACAGTCAATGTGTATCCTTTCACTTTGAGAATTGAGATATTCCTAATCACAATAATTGTTCAATTCTCGATAATAGCGACTATCTAGTGCCTAGTGACAGTGACTGTGTAGTCCTTAGTGACAGAGATTTCACAATATTTGTGGATAGTGCCTGGGTAGTTCTTCGAGATAATTCTTGCATAGTCCCTTGAGACAAAGTGTGCACAATCCTTATGGGTAATGATAGTGTGATGGCATCATTTGTAGAAAGTGATTGCACACTCTTTGTTGATAGTGAGATAATACTTCTTCAAATCAATCAATTTCCTAGCATGCACTAAGTGCGCTCACCAATCTTAACTCTAATTGGATGTTTTCTCTTCTTGTATAAAGAGTTTATTCTAGAGTTCATCCTTATGTCATATTTCTCTTTTGATCTTGATGCATTGTTGGAATATAAAGAGAATTATCTCACCCATGGTTTCAAATGTTGAATCATCTGAGTGAGTTACTCCATTGTCACTTTTTCTTTTGCAAGTGTCACTTTTGATTTCTTTCACTCTTGCATGAACCGTTTTTTATTTGTTTATATTTTACAAGTGTAACTTTTCCCTAATTTCATTCTTTCATGTGTCATTTGTGTTTTCTTTGTGCTTTCAATTGTCGTTTTTGCTCTTGCATGTATTTCTTTTACTTGTTTCACACATCCCAAGGCCACCTCCTCGAGGTAGCTCCAACACACTCTTGCAACAGTTGATTTTATTTATCATTATAATATGTGTTGGACACATTCTTATGGCATAACGCACCTTTTGGTTGGTGGTTGTGACACTTGTGTTATAAAGGTACATCTTAAGTGTGACACTTGGAGATAAGTGTTGTTTCACTATTGTTTCATTGTACGCTTGTTGGTTTTCAGTGTTGTGTGTCTTATTTTCATGTGCCTGAGTGTGCATATGTGTGTGTGTGTGTCTGTGTTCATGTTTGATACTTGTTATATTCTCTTACCCTATTGTTTCATTGATATCACAATTAGTCAATTTTGGAGTTCATCTTTATCCTCACATCTTGTGAAACTCACGAACACATTCAATCTTAAATTTAATGTGATGAGTGCATTACACACTATTGAGCCTCAAATATGAAATATTTACCTCTTACAAATATTCACTAAACCCATATTGTATATAACCTCCTCCAATTGCACATTAAGCAACCTCAAAAGTATAGACCCTCTATATTGTCACTTAGCCATGCCCAATGTGAAGTTCATGATCCCTCCTGCTCTGTATTGCACATTACATAGTTGGATTGGATAAAGGGGTCATATCAAGACTCCCTAAAATCTAAAATTCATAGTCCCCTAATCATCCTCTTCAATTACTATGCATTTACAAAGTTATCGTGCACAAGCTTACACCCCTTGTCTCCTTCAATTTATCAACTACATAATGCCTTTCCATTCCTTGCCTCAGCTATGCATTTCATAGTTCTAGTGGATAGTGGGGACATTCCTCATTCCTTATAAAGCTAAAATACTTAATCCATGCTTCCACTTCCTTGAGAATTGTGCACTATGCATCCTTAGTGAGAAAGACTAGCACTCTTGTCTCCAAAAATTTCCCACTATGTAAAATCTTGATGAACCTTCCCTTATTTTACATTGCATAGTTCTAAAAAAAAACACAATCATATATCATTCCTAATAGTGCTCAACTACGCAATTCACAGACCCTTTCTCCGAGTCCTTGCACAATGTCTTATGACAATCAACAAGATGCAAGGGCAAACACATTTAAAAGAGGTGATTGTCAAACCAATGTTGTCTTGTCAAGAATAAAATTTATCTACAGGTGATGTAATCCTATCATGGAAATTTGATTCTCAAGGAGGTTAACAAGGATAAGTTACAAGAAGGATAGTCGTGGAGATAGGACACAAAGATTCTATCATTCAAGAATGGACCATGATGTAGAAATGACAGTTCATGTTGACTTAGAAGGTTCCAACACTCATCCCAACCCTTTGGAGGGTGAAGATAAATCACATCCTAGATCAATCATCAAGAGTTGAAGACATAGAAGTAGAGAAAGGAACCTCACATTTATACATTTCCATCAAGTATTATGCGGTAGTTACCAAACTATGCTCATTCAATGTATCAACACAAGATTGTTTTTTGTCCCCTATATTTTTCCACATTATTGGTGGAAAGTGATATTGTATTTTAAAAAATGAGAAGATTTAAAATGTCTGTCAAAGCCCAAGGGCCCCACGCGGAATGAAAAAAGTCACTAGAAAGTTTTAAAGTCATGAAGAAGCTCAAGAGTCACATAGAAGTTCAAAAGTCACATAGGAAGCTCAAGAGTCACGAGGGAGGTCAAGAGTCACACGGGAGGTGGAGAGTCACCTCATTTGTTATAAACACACCCTCATAGCTCAATAAAATGGACTTTTTCACCTTCACTTATCTATCTCGGCATAAGAGAGAAGATCATTCTTTGCAGGAGCAAGTAGTGGATTAATGTTCCACTATTGGAGCTAGTGTCAAATCATTGTAATCATGTACCTTTGAAATTTCTCTTAATATATGAAGCTCTCAGATTTGGTGCACTTTCATGCATGTATCATGGATGTTGTAAGACTATTATTTTAATGTCTGTGTGATAGGTTTATTTTCTTACATACTAAAGAAAATGACCTATTTAATGGGGTTTCATGTGCATCTTGTTGAATTTGGATTGTTCCTTGATTTTATGATCATTGTTATCTTGTGAACTACTTTGTAGGTTAATTAATGATTATTTCCATGCTATTTTGTTTCTATTTTAGGATAGTACTATTAATTTTCTTCTAGGGGATCACTCTTTCTTTCCCTTTCATGAAATTAGCTTTATATACATTGCAATTGTATGCTTCACAACGTCAACTTCCTTGGTTATCTCAAAGTTTGGGCATAATCTCTTGTGCTGATAGTAACATAAAAGGAAAATATTTAAGAATAATGGTGTCTAGGCCTATTATCCACATGGGGATCCTATTTCGAATGGTGTGAGGTCTATTTGGGACTTTATATCAGGGAGAGCCTTTGTGTTGGTGGACTTCCAACACCATCAACAAGTGGCATTAAAAGGAGGGCCAGATGACAAGATGAGCCTGTTTAGCTTTTTTTTTAATCTCTTATCTTGAATGGCCTCTTCACAAACCATAATCCCAATATGGTTTTTTAATAGAGCAGATTAGAAAACCCCATGAAACTAATTTAAAACTTATCTCAATTAACGTTTTATGGTGAGGGTGGAACAACCATATCTGAACACACACTTCAATTTCTTAAGTTTTGTCATATTATGAAGTTAACTATAAAGATGATGCTTGTAAATTATTCACCTTTACACTTGAAATTCATGTTAAACAATGGTGTGACACCTTACCATATACTTATATAGATTCATTTGAACAACTATTGAAAGAGCTTGATCAAGACTTTGATGGGTATGATTTCAAAATGTATATAAGAGGATTAATCAACTTAAAATGAAATATAATGAATCATTAGAGGATTTTCTTAATCAGTTTCTTCACCTTCAATATGAATTTTCTGATGAATATGTGGGTTGGGAGTTCATGGGTGAAAAGTTTCAACATTTGGTTCAAATATCTTTGAAACTATTTGAATATGAACTTCATGTTCATAATAAGTTATCTTACAATGATCTTAAAAGAACTAATAAAACATGTCTTATCCAAACTCTTTTTTTTTCAACTATGCTTTGTAACTAGACACATCAAGTCCTAGAGGAGGAACCTAGTACCCTAGTTGTACCTTTTCCTCCTCCCTTTTCATTATAAAATAATGTAGTCTCAGGTGTGGTTGTTGATGTTGGGAAATCTAAAAATAAAATTGTTGACCCACTTATCCCCCTTTCATTTTCTTCCCATGATCAAAACTTTATCAAGGGAAACTTTGAATGTTATTATAAATCCAAGGAGCTTGAGGTAAATATTCATCCCTCGATCCCTCCAGATGACATTGACGTTCATAATTCAAATATTGAATCACATCTAATTGAAAGCATTCATTTTTTAAGGGATAACTATCGTTCTCTATCATTTACATCTGATGACCTGATGTATCGTGATTCACTTAATCAATTTGTTGCACCAGTAACTTGCTCCACCAGATAATTTTGATTCTCAATTTGCTGGTTTACATGGTAATTAGGTACAAGGTGGTCACATTTCACAGGTAGAGGAGAAAAATAATGAATATAATTTCAATCTCTCTTCTCTTTTTCAAATTCCTCTATGTCAAAATGATGTTTCTACATTCATGTTGATCAAGAATCTCAAAGTGGGATTGGATTCCTTAACCAAAGTTAATTCTTGGGAAATCGTCACCGTAAAGACAATGAATCAATTGATATATATGGTAATGAATACCCAAGTACATCAGATGATATCTTGTTTTCTGAAGAAGACTTGGATTTTTAAAGCTCTGATCTAGAATAAGATTTGATCATAGAAAAGTGTTTGACATCAATGTCTTCCTTAACTCACCAACCCTTCTGTTGAAATGTGTATAATAAATCAATAGATATATCAATTTCTCCCAATTTTCATTTCGATGACTTAGACCGTAAGTCAAAATAAGGTGATAAGGTTTCTGATGATGAATAAGGTGATGTGGTAATCATTGAAGATATTTCTTACAATATGGGTAATATATTTGATGGTTATGAGGCATGCGATGAAATTGTCGACTCTTATAGCTCCCATATGATTCATAAGGATCTTGCTAAAATAATTTATGATAATTTTCTTCACACAAATGTTGATATGACCATGTTTTCAAAATTCAATCATCCAACATTTGAAATTTCTAGGATTTCTTAGGAAGTCGAGGCACTTTAGCATCAACTTATTATTATGTCAGTATTTTGCAATCTTGATAAGATCCCCAAACTAGGTTGGATTTGATTTTTCTACAAGATTCTATTCTCCAAATTGTTTCATTGGATGTAATCTCACTCTTGAATTGTTTTCAGTGTTTTGAAGTTGATTTTCTTAGTCCTCGAGATAAAGCTTCTAATTGGGTGAAAAGTCCTTGTTTGGCTAATTATTCGTCATGGAAATATCTTATATCTAGCCCATGGTTGGAATGCATATCTTTATTATATGTACACAACTTTGAAGCCTATATTTCTGATTATCAGGATAAATTTCATCACAAGCATTTTCCTTTTTGTCAAATTCTTCTGTGAATAATTGGATTTTTATTTATCCAGTGTATGCTATGAATTTAGTATTTTTTGGCACAATTAATCCTCTTGAGTATCATGCAATGTTTGAATCATTTGGTGGATCAAAACCCTCATGTTGATATGGATATTGGATTTGATCTAACTTATGTTTCTAATATTTTGATAACCTTGAATGCTAATTGGTTTCTCAGATTTACCATGCCAACAATAGTTTTTAATCCCCAAATTTCTGATATTGTTGATCTAATATGTAATCATGTACAGTGGGAACTAATAGAGAATTGATAATATTATACGCCAATTCATTAATATGATCATAACATTGGTCCTTACAACTTTCACTCTACTAATGATTTTCCCACTAGTACATATGATCATACTTGTTTTACATCAGTTGATCAAGTTTATGATTCATGATTTTGCTATTCATATACTTGTTGGATAGTTGAGGCACTTCAAATTTCTCTATGATTATGTCAGGTGCTCATAATCATGATAGGGTTTCTGAATGAAATCAAGTTATCTCTTCTTTGCAATATTCTCCCCTTAATTCAATTGTGATGATTCAAAGTTCATTCTCCCAAAAATTTTAGGGTTTTCAAAAAGGTTGTTTTGGTGAAAATGATCCAATCTATGACTGGCTAGAGGAATATTACTTGCAAATCTTTGTTGTTAATTATAAGTTCCAACCTTACCTGATTTTTTGTAAGATTAAAAGTACAAAAAAATGCATGTTCAATAACAATCTTCAATGTTTATATGATCATTGTTCTAATCAACAAGCTAAACTTGTAGATTGGTTAAAGCTAGCTATTATGATATATATTTCTACCAATAGGAAATATATTTAATTTCTTGTGAAAGGTATTTAGTTTGACATCTTTATTGCTCCGCATTATTTTATATTGTTGCTAATGTTTATATACTTCTACTTACAAGTCAGGAACAACTCGAATGGTTACATTGGAAAGTTAACTTCACATAATATTGACCTTTTAGTTTAGATATACTAGGATTTACATTTAGTTTTGTTCTTTTTCTTAGTTTCATTCTAATAACACCATGTGTGAAATCCACATTTTTTGTTCCTATGGTAATGTGGCAAAATTCAAAAGAGAAACTGTGACAACTAGCAAAGATTGGCTTCTCTTTAGTCTACGTCTTTGTTTGGGCATAAATATCGTTTATGTTTAATGGTGCATGTACAAAAAATATGTTCCATCCTAAGTGAAACCTTAAGCATAATTATAGTGCCCATATCTATAATGAGATCTTCTTTCCTTAAATTATATTTTATAATATTTGGTTCTAACGTGTCAGCTAAGTTGACTAGAGAAAGGAAAGGAGAAAAATATTAAGAGAGCATACTAATTTTAGAGGTGTGTATATAAGATTCTATGTAAAACAAGGAGCAACCTCCCTTTCTTAGTAAATAAGTCGGGATCCCTCTTCCTCCCTTGGAAAAATAAATTCCAATAAAATTCCAATGAGCATAAAGTAATAAAATAAATAAAGGGTGAAAATAGAGAAAAGATTCCTATATAGAGGGGTGAAGCAGGCAACATCATTGGAGTACTAAACATGCTTCCTAGTAGGGAAGCAATGCTTGTGATTCCTTGAAGTGACTCCTTTAGGGTATTGAACACACTTTCTAACAGTAGAGGAACATTGGAGATGATAATAAAACTCGAAACATCTTAAACTCCCAAAATATACATACTTCTACTCCCTCAAATCAAATGAAGTTTTACTAGTCTCTTGAAATCTGTTAAACTGAGAAGAGGAATAGAGGATACTAATATTTAACTAGGCTAAGTAAATAATCTAGGGTGATCAATAGGATGAGGAAACTTCCAATAAGCTAGGCCCCGTACTTCATGTGAGGCCTACATAATGAAGACGGAGTTCTTCGAGTGTATCACCAAGTGTTATCACTGCGACAAACACCCTCCAACTTTTTGCTACATCCAAAATTTAGAGCCTCCTTATGTTCATTCCATCCTTTGTTTCAAGCCATTAATATCACGCTTAGTCATTTTTCTCAAGTGTTGAATTCTTCCTTAAAGAATTATGTTATCACCCAAAAAATGATCACCTAGCCATTTCCTACTAGGTTGATCAAAATACACCATGTAGGACGGGTTTTTACATATTAAACCCCATTTTCACCTTAGGAAATAATTTAGTGAACCATTTTACTAACTGATTTCTCATTCAAATCCAAAAAACACCATGAGAATAATTAAATAATTATATATTTATTTATTTGTTTTTCCAAAATAATGATTTAATCGCTATTTAATGATTATTTCTAACCATTTTTTACTTAACCACTCACGAATAATTAAGAAAATCATTATTTATTTATTACTCCATAAATATATCCCTTATTTCTCCCATGAGATTAATTAATATAATCATTATTTAAATAATAATTTCAAATTTAAATTTGATTCTATCCTCATAAAGTATTTTAATAGACCATTTTGTAAATAAATATTTTTATCATTTTAAATAAGATTTCCCTCTCTAAAATATAATAAAATATTCCTAACAGCTAGATCTTGATTTATTCTAGCATTTATTATTATTATTATCATAAATCTCAATCTATCTTAATATTTTGCTATAAATAGAGGGGGTTTCTCTTCATTCTACACGATGACCATTCTCATCATCCTCATTATCAACCTATAATATTTGAGCTCCCATTTTAAGTTCAAGCCACTATTAACACCATTTTCCCACTACAACCATTAGAAGGGACAAAGTTGAAGCTAAACCACATGTTATTCAAGGACCCGTCATAGTAAGGAGGATTTGTAGATTAAATTTAGCATATTCTCCTCGCTACATGTAAAATGGGCTTAGAAAATAAAGATTTCTGAGTATAGGCTTATATGATTCACAATGTTTTGTTGTAGTTCTTCCAAATTAATCTCAACATTTCTTTTTTGGGATAATGTTTCGAACCAACCAATGTGGTTTATCATCAAGACACTGAAAAGGACAAGCAAAGAAGTACGTGGTAAAATTGGTATTTTAGGTGAATGGCTTTACTGGAAACAATATATTTCAAAGATTCAAAACCCAAAATTCTTAATTCCAAATTTATCCAAGGTGTTTTCACTATATAAATTAAAAGGGTTCATCATTCATCAAAGTTATTATGCTTCATTTCTATTAGGCACCATAAAGAGTTTGTAATTAATAAATCATCCAACTATTTGATTCCCAAAATATTGATAAAGATATAACAAGTGATCCCTAATATGAAAGATAGAAAATATCTCAATGATAAGTTATATTAGTGCCAAGATTATCTTCAAAAAATTATTATGAATTTTCTTAATCTCTTGATTTCTCGATGGCCCACTTTCTCAACGGCCTAATCCCACAATGGCCTAATGACCTAATTGCAATGATAAACTAATATCTTGATTTCTCCCAATGTCCCTATTTCATAATGGCCTAAAGTTATAACTAGCATGATCATAACATCTCCCTATCGCTCTAATATCCCCATGAATCAATGTCTTGATCTCCTAACATTTCTATTATCGGCCAAAATTAAAGGCTTCATCTAAAAGAGATACTGACACTCGATCTCTCTCCCTTCCAATGTTCTAATGTCCCAATTTCTTCATTAAAAACATATCTGTTTCATTACTTGTTGAATGTTTAGCAACTTCCACTATATATCAAGAAATATTCAAATCACAACTACTTATATCTCTTGATACCCAAATTTCCAAAAGGTCAATTAATGGGAAAAGTGGTATTTCCCTAGGTTCGTTTGAAATCCATGTTCATTTGAAATTGTCTTATCCCACTTTAAAATTTGGACACCCAACCATCAAGTGAATAGAATTGAAATGATACAATTTCATTCACCCAATACTATCCAAGTTAAATGTTTATTTTTAAATACTTGTTATAGAATTTTCTTAGTCAATTCCTTGCATATTGCTTTGAAAATACTAAGTTTTTGTTTGGAAAACTAATAGAGCAACCTAGTGACTAAAGGAACTAGATAATATTCCCCTTATATTTCAACCAATTTGTTTTCATTATAAGTTTTGTTGATTGATTTAATTTCTAGCCTATTTACCTATCCTTAAAAAATATGATTAAAAAGGTTCGGAAAAATAGATAAGAATTGAAGAAGAAGATGAGCATGATGTGAATAGATTTGGGAACCTCCCATACCTCCACTAATTTGTTAGTTATTAAACATGTTTTCGTTGTGGCTATTATAGCTAAAGGAATGAGCCAACAAATAATCCATTGTATGTAAAATAATATATGTATTCCTAATTAGTATAAAATGATAATTTTCTATTGGTAGGTGATATTTGAGGAAAAGCGAGATAAAAAACCAATTTTTAGATGTAATTTCTATGTTATAAACTTTTCAATCAACTTGAATGGTTAAAAAAAATTGTACTTAAAATTCGATATTAATATTAGCTTTAAATATAATAGAGAATACCAAGACCCTTTGGTAAATCTATACTTATACGAGTAAATGGTTATGCAACAACGTTTATATGATTTGTATGAGCATTTTGTCTATTCAGTTATATGAGAAACTCTTTTCTGTAAATATGTTTTAATTCATCAATAGTCCATGAGTGGAATATAAGCTTGAATTTGTATTATTTTAATAATTATTTATTAGTTAAAAAATAATGTTTATGTACTTAATTATTATTGAAGTTAATGAACCTTTTATACAACCTTAGTGATCTATATTTTCTCTTTATCTAATCATTTAAGTAATCTTCTGCTCCTAGCTAAGATAGATAATTAAAACAAGAAGTTTGAATAGTCTATATTTAATTAATTCTAAGATTTTTATGAAGACATTAGAGTAAATTTTCTCCTCTTTTGAGGATTTGGAATCAATTTCCAATTATTTTTGTGGCTAACCAAACCCACATATCAGTTGGAAGCTACTACAACAAGCAAGAGTCATTCGAATTGGGATTGACCACTAGGTATTTTTCCTGAGTGAAGGAGCATTTTTTCTGCCTATCAACATAATCACATTCGTTAATCAAGCATTCCCGGACAAGAACTCAATGAAATTATGTTCAAGGTGAGGCATCCACTCTAGTAGCCCAGTTTACTCCTACTTTTTCACATTGTAAATCTAATCCTACTTTCCCTAAAATATAAAAATGCTATGAATTTTGGATAAATCTATGAACATATACATATGCATTCATGTTTTGCAATATTTAATTCTCATTATAGATGTTTTGAAGAAGAAATTAAAGAAGAAAATTAGATCAAAGCAATGCTAAAGAGATGGACCCCATATAAAATAATGATACATGGGATCTAGTAAAATTACCATAAGGTAAGTATTACAATGGTGTACACTGGGTTTAGAAAAATAAATCTTTTGTGAATTCAAGCTTCTACGCTTCATAATGTTTTAATGTACTTCTTTTGAATCAATCACAATGACCAGTTTTTTGGAAAAAATTTTGAACCAACCAATGTGGTTCATCATTAGGACACTAAAAACAAGAAATAGAGAAGTACACAACTAGTTTGGAAGTAAAAGGATTTTCACAATAGTCTAGAATTTATTATGGAGACGACTTTGCACTAGTTGGAGTGCTAGACATAGTCAGATCTTTGTTAGCAATAATAGATTAAAAAATGTGAAAATTTTATCAAATGGATGTAAGGTAATAATTCTCAAAAGGTATAGAATAAGATTCTTATGTGGAGTAGCCACTAGGATATGTGATAAAAGAACATGAGGATAATATACACATGTTGAAGAAAGAACTTGATGGGATTAAGAAAATTTGCATAACTTAGTGTAGTAGGATTAATTCATATATAATTGGTAGTTGATTTAGTAAAATTAGTAGTGGCCCTAGATCATACACAAAGGTAAATGAGAAAGGTGAAATTCTAATTTTTGTTTATATGTTGATGGCATGGCCTTCAAAGGAAATCTATAAGTGGAAAAAGAAATTACATTTGCAATGAAGCCCAAAGTTGAAATGATTGATTTCGGGTTACTGAGATACTAAAATTCCTTGATATTGAGGACCTCTCATTAGATTTAATAATTTTTATATTTAAGGAAAAGTTGTGATGGATTTGTTTAAGAGGTTGAGATCATAAATTACAAATTATTATCACCTCTAACTGCATTTGGGAAAATCCTTAGAAGAGAGGATGTGATTGAAGGCAAGCCCTACTATATTAAATAATGTGGTTAGTATCCACCTTTATCACACTAACACTTGATCAATCATTATGTATGTTATCACTTTGACTTCGAGCTTATTATAGCCACCAAATACTATCACTAGAAAGTTGGAAATTTTTATTGGAGATATATTGTTGGAACAAAATATTAATGGGAATTAATATAAAACTGAGTTAGAATGGTCCAAAAGTCATGGATCAAGCCAGATCTAATCTTACTTGTTTATTAGGGACTTAATCTTAGCCGTTGAATTGTCAACAAGAAAATTATAAGAGGAGGTTTGATGGTCACTTGGAGAACACACCGAGTTGATCAAGAATTCGATTTTCTAGGGTAGGGCTTGCTGAGGAAATCGAAGGAGTGATCAGAGTTGCAGCTGAGGGGTAGTGAATGCAGTAGTAGAGAGATAAAGATAGTATTGGCAGCATTGGTGCAGAGCTAGCTAGAAGCCATGCAGAAGCAACCAGAGGCCACACAGAGGTAGCCAGGAGCTGCGCAAAGCCTGAGGAGGGCCAGCGTGAGAGATGCAGAAACTCCAGAGGTTGACGAAGAGCCCAGAAAGGCTGATGCTAGGCCAAAGAGGCTGACACTGGGTAGATGCTAGGCCAGAGAGGCTGATGCAGACCCCAGAGGTTGACGTTGGGAGATTTCGTGGGGCAGATTGGGGCTGATATCCATCTCTGACTGAAAGGTACTACTGCGGAGGGCATTCTCTGTTGGGTGAGCCATTTCTGGCACCCAGAGCGAGGAATAATAGTGAATTATTTATTTGAGATACTTCAAAAGTGATTTGCAGGTAGCATGGAAGGAAGAAATAGTATTTTAGGATATGCTTTCGATCTTGGTCCACATTTAATTTCATAAGCATCCAAGAATTATCCCATTGCCACAACTTCATCACTTGAAGGTAATAATGTAGTAGCAATAACATTAACTTGTCAAGTAGATTGCCTACGTTCAACAATTGTTGGGTGTGGAGCCTAATTATCTTCTTGATTTAGAGGTCTGTTATTTTAACTATGTTAGGATCGCAATCCCAAATGGGAGGGTGTGGGGGGATTCGATGTATGCATTAAAAAATGCAATTTAAACAATGGAAACTTATATATATATCTATATATATAGATGTGCGTATGTATATGTGTGTGTGTAGAGAGAGAGAGAGAGAGAGAGATCTATCAAGCATCATGAATGATCAAATTAGCCGTGCAAATATTTTTTTGAAGTTTCGCACTTTAAAAGACGTTTACACTTCAAGAGTTTTGATCCTTCTTGACATTTTCAAGATCAGGTAGCTAGCATGGAGCTATATTGGTATTTAGTGTTAATCCATAAATTATAACATACAAAATATTATATATCTATATATATATCTATATATATACTATATTAATAATATATATATATATAATTAAATTAATATCTTAAATTTAATAGGATTCATCATTAAGACAAAGAACCGAAAGGCCAAAATCTAATGAGAGTTTGTATCTATATGAACTATATTTAAAAGCAGTGAGGGAAAGTTTCTCTTTATCACCAAATTTTAACTCTCATGATCTTTTTTCTAATAATGGTTTTTGTCAATATTTCTCTATTGATATTATGGAGAAATTATCACTCTTAATAAAACAACAATAAGAAAAATATCAAAAATGTAATCTTAAATTTTATCAAATATAATTAGTTATCCATAAACATAGTAATACTTAAAAAAAAACTTTAAAAACTAAATCAATAATATAACTAAGCAACTGAAGAGTTTTGTATATTTTAATTATCATGATGGCTTCAACTAATTTAATAATTGAGATAAGATACATTAATATTATTAAATTAAACATATATATTCAAAGTATCTTATATTCTATTCAAATACAATCCTTCCAATATAAGAACTCAAGAAAACTATAAGAACTCTAGAAAGAGTGGTTGAATTAGGGAATAAACGGTTCAATTAACCAATTTTATTAATATTATTAAATCTTGTAACATTTTTAGGGGTGGGAGGGGTGGGAGGATTTCTATTTGGCCCCGATGAACAAGTAGAATTGTGGTATGCATGGGGCCTAGGGCAAGAAACAAACAATCAAGTAGAATACCTAGCAATATGGAAAGGATATGAATTGGCTATTAATCGGAAAATCACAAGACTTATGTTCCTTGGGGATTCATCAATTATTATAAAACAAGTGACATCAATTGAGTCTCATATATCATATCTTCTTCCAACCCTGCTTAGGATATATGGTTTCATAAATCAATTTGAACATTTAAGAGTTCAACCACAAACTGCAACATCTAAATTTATTGACAAATACCTAAGAAAATGTGGGCTCCATATTAGAAGAAAGTGTGTTAAAATTGTACTATAATTCATCTAGTACATTCCCAATACCATGAAGTTTCATAGTTGGTATATGATTGATATAATTTTGATATGTTACACAACATGAGCCATCTCTTGTCCTTGGCATCCTCATGAACGCAAAAGAAAATTATGGCTTTCATGGGGCAATTTTATTTTTGGTTATGGAATCAATACCTCAACCGGGGATATCATATCTCTTACAACACATGGCCTATATAATTGGTGGCTCACATGTGTTCGATGATGGCATTTGTTTTAAGTTGTTTTGGGATTCTATATGGTGTTGTTTTGCATTTGATTTCTGTAGTGAGGTTGATTGATGAAGAATGTGTTGTTTGTCACTGAAGCTCCCTTCAAAAAATGTTGTTAGAAGTCAATCCCAGGTTGCAAATTGTTGCATTGTTAGTGTTGTGTCATTTTTGTGGGTTAGATTATCATTGTTACTCTCTGAGTGATCTAAAATTAAAATCTTGAAGGTTTCATAAAAAGTTTTCCAGTAAGTTTATGTCTTGTGGGCAGTGGATGAATTTGCAAAAGAACATAAACTTAGTTTTCTTAGTTAACTTTTCATACATAAAACATAGAAAAGTACACCATGAACAACAATTCAAAAATTTTGTAATTAACATTAGATATTATTATTAGCTTTAAATATAATACAGAATACCAAGACCTTTTCGTGAATATATACTTATTTGAGTAAATGGTTATGTAACAAAATTTATATGATTTATATGAGCATTTTCTCTATTCAATTATATGAAAAACTCTTTTTTGTAAACTTGCTTTAATTCATCAATAGTTAATTAGTGAGATATAAGCTTAAATTTCTATTATTTGAATAATTATTTGTTAGTTAGCAAATATTTTTTATGTAATTAATTATTATTGAAGTTAATGAACCTTTTCTACCACCTTAGTGATATATATTTTCTATTTATCCAATTATTTGGGTAATCTCCTACTCGTAGCTAAGATAGATAATTAAAATAAGAAGTTATAATAGTCTATATTTAATTAATTCTAAGATTTTTATGAAAATATTAGAGTACATTTTATCCTCTTCCGAGGATTTGGAATCAAGTTCCAATTATTTTTGTGGCTAACCAAACCCACATATCAGTTGGAAGTTACTACACCAAACAAGATTCATTCAAATTCGGACAAACCTTTCAGTAATTTTCCCTAGTGAAAGAGGATTTTTCTTGCCTATCAAAACTATCCCAATCATTAATCAAGCATTCTCCAATAAAAAATCCAGGAAATTATGTTCAAGATCAGGGATCTACTCTAGAAGCCTAGTTGTATTCTACTTTTTAAAATTGTCAATCTGATCCTACATTCCCTAAAATATAAAAATGCTATCAGATTTGAATAACTCTATGAAGATATAGATACATATTCATGTTTTGCAATATTTAATTGTCATCATAGATGTTTTTAAGAAGAAATGAAAGAAGAAAATTGGATCAAAGAAATGCATAAGGAGATGGACCCCATAGAAAATAATGATGCATGATATCTAGTAAAATTACCATAAGGTAAGTATTACAATGGTGTAAAATGGGTTTAGAAAACAAATCTTTCCTGCGTTTAGATTTCTATGATTCATAATGTTTTGATGTAATTCTTTGGAATCAATAACAATGAGAAATTTTTGGGCAAATGTTTTGAACCAATCAATGTGGTTCATCACCAGGACACTAAAAAGAAGAAATAGAGAAGTACATGGCTAGTTTGGTAGTAAAAGTATTTGCACGATATTCTAGAATTCATTGTGGAGAGGCCTTTGCACTAGTTGGAGTGTTAGACATAGTTAGAGATTTACTAGCCATAATAGATTATAAAATGTGAAAATTTTATCAAATGGATGTAAGGTAATCATTCTCAAATGGTATTATAAAAGAAGATGTTTATGTGGAGTAGCCACTAGGATATGTGATAAAAGGACATGAGGATAATGTGCACATGTTGCAGAAAGAACTTGATGGAATTAAGCAAATGCACATAACTTAGTATAGTAAGATTAATTGAATTATAATTGGTAGTTGATTTAGTAGAAGTAGTAGTGACCCTAGATCATATAGAAAGGTAAATGAGAAAGATAATATTCTAATTTTTATTTATATTTTGAGGGTATGGTCTTCACAGGAAATCTATAAGAGGAAAAAAATTTACATTTTCTTTGAATCCCAAATTTTAAATCACCGATTTTTGGTTACTGAGATATTGAAATTCCTAGATATTGATGACCACTTATCAGATTTAATGATTTTTATATTTCAGGAAAAGTATGCCATGGATTTGTTGAAGAGGTTCATGATCATGAATTACAAATTATAATCAACTCTAAATTCAATTGGGAAAATTCGTAAAAGAGATGGTGTGGTATTGAAGGCAACCCCTAATATATTAAAGAATGTTGTTAGTATCCAAATTTATCACACTAGCACTTAATCAAGCATTATGTTTGTTATCTCCTTAATTTCTAAGTTATTATAGTTCCAAAACATTATCACTAGAGAGTTGGAAATTTTTATTGGAGATATATTATTGGAACAACAAGATATGGTATATTATATTCGATAAATAGTAGTGACTTATTTATTAGAGATACTTTAAAAGTGATTTGCAGGTAGAATGGAAGGAAGGAAGAGTATTTTAGGATATGGTTTCAATCTTGGTTTATGTTTAATTTCATGATCATCTAAGAATTATTCCATTGTGACAATTTCATCAATCAAAAAGAATAATGTAGTAACAATAAAATTAACTTTTCAAGTAGATTGGTTACATAAAATATTGTGTGATCTTCAATAACTTTTGGGTGTGGAGCTTGATTATATTCTTGATTTAGAGGCATTTTATTTTAAATATATTTGGATTGCAATCCTTGATGGGGGGGTGTGGGGGGTTGTTGAGCGATAAAAGGTGTCTTTTTAACTCCTAATTATTTTCACATTAATTTTCAACCCAGGGACGACTTTTTATTTCAAGAGTGTACTCAGTCTGAGGCGACTATTTATTCAAGAGTAATGTTTTGCAGTATAGTGCTTAAAAATCCAAAAGTAAATGAATGTTGGAAACAAAATCTAATCAAAACAACAAGAAACTGAAATGTTCTGAACTAAATCATTCACTCAAACAACCATCAATCGAGGATATAGTAGCAGTAACTCATTCCTCTAAAGATTGATGCAATTGAAATCAAACTGGAACAAGACAATCAATTTTGGACTGAGGAAGTAATAACCAATGTTATCTACAGTTGACAGTCCTGCTTTAAAGAAATTAAAAGTAAATAGAATTTGAACTAAAGCTGCTATTGAAAGTAAACTAGGAAAACTCTTTAAAAGCAAACTCTTTGAAATTAATCAATGGAAATGAACAACAAAGTAAATGGATAGCAAACTGTAATTACGGAATTAAACAACGAATCCTATTTAATAAATCTGAACAACAAACTCTAATTAATGGAATCGAATAACCAATCCTAGTGAACAACAATCTGTAATGAATATCAATCAAATGGAATAGCAAGTGGAATGAAACCATAATTGAAATAGAACAACGAAGTTCTATTAAGGCATTAACAAGATAAATTATACAGTGTTGAGATTCTTGTTAAATAATAAAAGAACAGCAACGCGATTCATTAATATAACACACTAATATCAAAGCATTTAAACAACAAACAAATTAAGTTGCAAACTGTAATAAGAGAAAATATGAACTATCTCACAAAAATAATGAAAAGGTAGAGATACAAACAATGGATCGATCCACTAGGGCCAGGCCCTCAACCACCGGTGAAACGCTGCTGAGCTACTGCAGAACTAAGAAGTTAAACGGCAACACGTTCTTGTATTAATCATGCAGAATAACGTTAAAAACAGTTGATATATGTTTAATCAATGAGAGACGATGAGGAATTGTATAATTACAACAAGGAATCTCTCCATCTCTCAGCCATCCCCTACTAATACATAATACATGCTCTCCTTTTATAATCATAGGAGAAATCAAATAGTAAATATGATCTCTCATAACAATATTGGATTATTTCTAACCAATTGATCAACAAGAAAATATACTTCCATCCATCTTTCAACAAGAGCAAGGCGAATTTGGCTTTGCAGCTGAGATTTGGAGGATGGCCGCAACAACAAATCTGAGAAACTCGTGCTCAAAGAACACTATGTTTCTCTCACTACAAGCCGAATTTGGGCAAACCATTCTTCATAAAATTAACTTGGTCCTTCCTAGACAAAACCCATGTTCCATATTTTCCATATTCTTCTTCATTTGCCCAGAATCGCAATCGTAAAACTATCACTTCTTATTCCAGCGAATTTCTGAGTTGGCTCTTTTAATGATCAAATCTTCAATCTGGAAATTATCTTAGAGGATAAAAATGATGATTAATGTTACAACCAATTTATTAATAAACCATCATTGATAAAATCATGCACAATCATCAATTTATTAAAAATAAAAGAGAATAAATAATATTTTTCCATAAGAGCATAAATCATTATAAAATAGAATTATATAATAAATTATGATAAATGACGTGATGAAGAATTCTAGATATGGGTGGAGTAAGCATTCAAAAGTGATAATAATAATGACATATTAACAGCCCAATATGGGTCTCCCCCTCCCCCCATTTCCCCAACTAGTTATTCCAAGGAAGTTCATGGTGGGGGGAAAACACCATTCCCCCCCCGCCTTGGTAGGGGTTTTGGGGAAAAACTCTTGAAAGAAAAATTATAAAGAAAATTTCCTTTACTATTGTAATTTTGTAGCCAATCTGGGTTGGTCATAAGGAAAAATATATGATAGTATAATTTATGTTAATTTGGGGAACTTTTCCCTAGAAGGAAATCCTCAGTTTATATGAGGGAATTGTATTGTGACTATGTACTATTATTCTATGAGATAAAAATAGAGGATATTGTGTGAGAGTGAAGAGGAAATTACAAAAAATGTGTTGTTGGTTGTGTCCCTTAAGTTTGTTGGATAATATAAAAGAAGGACTAGTTGTTTCTCCATGGATGTAGCCCAAATTGGATGAATTATGTATATCTATGTCTCTCTTCTTTTATGTTTTTCTATGCTTTTGATTTGATAGTATTTTATGTGTTCCATTGTTCTATATTTTAATTTCTAATAAAAGCGTAGGAAATAAATCTTATTAGTTTGAGTGGGAGAAATGGTGGGAGTTAGTAGGTTTAGGGTTGAGAAATTCAATGACTAAAAATTTTAGGCATGGAAGTTGTGAATGGAGGATTATTTGTATCAGCAATATCATTACCTACCATTGACTAGAAAGGAAATGAAGCCAATGAGTATGATTGATGAAGAATGGGATATTTTTGAATGAAGGGTACAAGGAACAATATGGCTATGCCTGAAACGTTAGTGGCCATGAACACTTCAAAGGAAATAATAACATAAGGTCTATTGAAGGCATTGGCCTAGAAAGTTAGTGGCCAGGAACATTTCAAAGGAAATAATAACATAAGGTCTATTTAAGGTATTAGCCAAACTATATGAAAAACCCTCAACCTCAAACAAGGTATTTCTTATAAAGAGTTTCTTAATATGAAGATGTTATAAGGTGGATCTATTGTTGATAATTTATATGAATTTAACATGGTTACTAGTCAGTTAAGATCTATAGGGGTAAATTTTGATGGTGAAGCTAGGGATCTATTGTTTCTGTGCTCATTACTAGAAAATTGGAATGTCTTAATCATGGCTACCAATAATTCTATATCTAGATCTAGTAATTTAAATCTTGATGATGTTGTTGGTGCTATCCTTAGTGAGAAAATGTGATCAAAAGTCTCAGGCAAGACAACAGGTAATGCTTTGACTAGAGAGACTAGGGGAAGAGTACTAGAGAGAGGAAAGAGTGAAGTTGTTGAGGTCCCTAAGAGCAGTGAGATTGGAGGAGCCTTACCAGGGTTAGAGGGAAGTTATCCTTGGAAGACCTAAGATCAGTCATCCTTGAGGAAACATGATTGAGATTGAGCAACTGAATATGGAAGCATTGTAAAGTTGTATAAGTTGTAATGATCAACAGAAGAGGTAGAAAAGGACCTTCTATATGTTTTCAAGGTACATGGACCAAAATGGTTGAGTTGATCACTCCTTCAAAAAGTAATTCAAGTGTACTTTGTTCAGGAAATAATTGGTAGTCATAAGTCATTGACTCCAGTCCCTAGTCATTCTTGTATCAGAGCTGATTATAAGGGCCATGATCCCTGCTAAGGGAGCACTACATTAGTTGTGTTAATGTTTGTAATACAACAAGTTTTGAGTTGAAAAATCCCTTGTTTTCTAGTTGATTCATTGTTGTATATTATCCACTGTGTGAAGTGCTTTTGTTATGGAATTTTAGTGTATTTTTAATCATGATCTTAGACATAAACCCGATTCTAAGATTCTAAGGAAAAATCAATAGCCAAGTAGCTGGGAATGAGGAAAGTATCCTTATCAGAAAGGACCCTTGGGTGGGAGGTGGAAAAAATTTCTACTTGCTAGAGCCTCTTCTTCAATTTCTTAATATGAGATGTTTATTTCCCTTAGGTGATATTTCTCTCAGAGGAAATTTTCTTTGGCGATAAGTTTGGCATACTGGTCATGATTTGGAGCTACCATTAGTCTTCACAAATGTATGGAACCTCTTTCTCTAAGCTCTAACTTCTTCTTACATAATTCTAAATGATAAACCACATGATCTCCTATGTTCCAAAAATAGATTGGGAAGATACACCCCAAGAGAAAGATATATCTTTTTGAGCCAAAATATCCACCCCTAACAAGGGCCCTATTGGGAACAAAATATGCAAAATTAAAGTGTTAAGAAAAAGATCATATTTTTATGTGGTTCCGTCTTCAGAATTAGGCTCCTACTTGGGACATTTTTCAAAAGATATATTTCAATGGTCCAGGTAGATGCTCTCTCTATTTTGAAGAACGCGAATCTGTAAAAAATATATTTTTGGACTATTCTTTCACACAAAATACCTAGGATAAAATCAGGAAGGTGGTAGGGCCATCTTTGGTTTGGGAAGGAAACTCTATTGGAATTTTCTTAGCTAAATAGTTTTTCCATTCCTTTTACTATTGCTTGAGGTATTTGGATAGAAAGAAGCCACGTTATATTTGAAGAGAACCCTCTAGTTTCCTTAAAAGTGGCTTCCTAAAGCTGATCTATTTTCAACTCCTCTAAGGCCTAAAACTCCAAGCCTAATTTGAGGAAGAAAGAGGAACCTCCTATAAGAAAGGACACACAGTGCAATTTTTTTGATGGGGTTGCATAAAGACACCCAACTATCGAGGGTTTGAGGGAATTATTTATTTATTTTTAATCCCACTTCATCTCATTTTCCGCAAATATGGGTCTGGTCATAAATTATTTTGTTTAACTCTCTACTCTAAAGATCTTACTCTCTTTGAATAAAATATATAACACCAATAACCTCCACAACTATGGTGACCCTTCACTTGTTATAAATTGAATATATGGCAATTTGATGATTGTAAAACTTCCTTCTACAACTTATTTTTCAGCAAGCTTTATATCTCAAAAAATAGTTGTATGACATCTCATTTCATCACATCTACAAGCATTGAAGCATGGATGCGGAAAGGATATCAAAGCTTGGATTGGAGCTGCCCCCTTTTAAAGTTCAAAGGAAAAAATATTTAGCTAGTCAACAACAAAATTATATCATAGACTCTTGAGAGTAAGATCACTTTCTTTTAATTTTTATGATATTTTTTATGTATATTTTTTCATACCCTTTTGAGAATAGTTTTCAATGACTTTTTGCAATCAGCAAATGATGTATAGTGAGGCTCTATATGACACCTTTATGGAAAATTTATAAACCCCCTCTCAAAGAGGCCATTATAATTGATGTTGTTTAACCATTTTTCAATGATTTTCCTCTACAAGTGTAATTTTACCATCCTAATAAAAGTAAGAGTTTTTTTCCTTGGTATATATATATATATTATATATATTTTATATATAATTATATATTTTATATATATAATAAAAATGTCCAAATTATTAAATATTAAAAGTGATTAAATATGAAATTCAATTACTTTCTAATAAGAACAATAATAGGAAGAAGATATCCAACAAAATGTAGAATAGAAGGTGATAAGGTGTTCTATCATGACACTCCCTAGTGAAAAGGTCACCAGTTTGAAACCCTATGAGTTGGTGTTGCCTAGGTCAGGTGTGATCACCAAGTAATTTTGATGACTTAAATGGCCCTGGGTTATGGCTACTCAAGCCAAAGGTTAGGCATGATAGTCATCTGAAGGCTCACATTACCTAACAAAAGAAAAAATAGAAATAAGATATGTGATTAATTCGATTCTTAATATAAAATTAATATGTGTCATCTAAATAATAATAATAATAAATTTCAATGTAAATTCCAAATGAGATATTAAATGCCCAAATTAAGTAAGCATTTTATGTAAACTATGAATATATTAAATACAGTTACACAAAAAGTATTATATATCTATCACATAAAAAAATTGAAAGAAATGTGTTCTTAAGGTTAAAACATTTTGAGTAGTCTCAATATCATACATTTTGACCCTTTTTTAATTTTAGTTTTTGGTAAATTTTATCTAAAATCCAATAGAATTTTCTTTAAAGTAGAAGTGTAGTTTGTGTAGTGTATATAGTCCAAGTGCTAAGAGAAATTTTCTAGTTGTTGATCGATGTATGCATTAAAAAATGCAATTTAAACAATGGAAAAAAACACATGGTATATGTGTGTGTGTGTGTGTGTTCTTAAGGTTAAAACATTTTTAATAGTCTCAATATTATACATTTTGACCGTTTTTGAATTTTAGTTTTTGATAAATTTTGTCTAAAATGCAATAGAATTTTCTTCAAAGCAGAAGTGTAGATTGTGTAGTGTATATAGTCCAAGTGCTAAGAGAAATTTTCAAGTTGTTGATCGATGTATGTAGACAATGAGAGAGAGAGAGAGAGAGAGAGAGAGAGAGAGAGAGAGCACCATGAATGATCAAAGTAATGGTGCAAATATTTTTTTGATGTTTCGCACTTTAAAAGAGGTTTACACTTCAAGTTTTTTAATCCTTCTTGGCATTTTCATGATTGGTGGTTAACATAGATCTATATTGGTAATTAATATTAATCCATAAATTAGAACATAAAAAATATAAAACAGATATATAAAATTAAATTAGTATATAAAATTTAATAGGATCCATCATTAGGACAAAGAACCAAAAGGCCAAAATCTAATGAGAGTTTGTACATATATGAACTGTCTTTAAAAGCAATGAGTGAAAGTTTCTCTATATCACCAAATATTAGCTCTCATGCTATTTTTTCTAATAATGATTTTGGCCAACATCTCTCTATCGATATTGTGGAGAAATTTTCGTTCTACAAACAACAAAAATATCAAAATTGTAATCTTAAATTTTATCAAATATACTCAGTTATCCATAAACATACTAATATTTAAAAAAATAAAAAATAAAAACTAAATCAATAATACATTTAAAAAATTGAAGTGTTTTGTATATTTTAATTCTCATGATGGCTTCAACTAATTTAATAATAGAGATACACGACATTAATATTATTAAATTAAACATATAGATTCAAAGTATCTTATATTCTATTCAAATACAATCCTTCCAATATAAGAACTCAAGAAAACAATAAGAACTCTAGAAAACATAGTTAAATTAGGGAATAAATGGTTCAATTAAATAATTGTATTAATATTATTAAATCTTGAAAAGTTTGTAGTGGTGGGAGGAGCGGGAAGGTTTCTCCTTGGCCTTGATGAAAAGGTAGAATTGTAGTATCCATGGGGCCTATGGCAAGAAACAAACAACCCTGTGGAATACCTTGCAGTATGGAAAGGATTTGAATTGGCTATTGATCGGAAAATCACAAGACTTATGGTCTTTGGGGATTCATCAATTGTTATAAGACAAGTCACATCTGAGTCTCTTATATAATATTTTCCTCCAACCCAACTTAGGATATATGGTTTCATAAATAAATTTGAACATTTAAGAGTTCCACCATAAGCTACGACATCTAATTTTATCGACAAACACCTAAGAAAATTTTTGGCTCTAGATTAGAAGAAAGGTTGCTAAATTGTATTATAATTCATCAAGTATATTCCCAATACCATGAAATTTCATAGTTGGTATTTGATTAATATAACTTTGAATATGTTGCACAACATGAGCCATCTCTCTCCCTTGGCTTCGTCATGATCCTCAAAGGAAATTATGGCTTTCATGGGGCAATTATTTTTTTGGTTATGGGATAAATACCTCAAACAAGGACATCATGTCCCTTATCACACATGGCCTATATAATTAGTGGCTCGCATGCATTCGAGGATGTCATATGTTTCCAGTTGTCTTGGGATTGTATATGGTGGCGTTTGGCATTTTATTTCTGCAGTGAGGTTGATGGATGAAGAAAATGTGTTGTTGGTCATTGAAGCTCCCTTCATTTCTATAAATTCTCACCTCCATCTTCAATTGTTTTTTTTCAGAACTCAATTCCAATCTCAGGTTTCAATTTGTTGCGCTATCATTGATGTGTATGGGTGGGTTAGATTATTGTTGTTCCTCTCTGAGTGATATGAAATTAAAAACTTGAATGTTTCATAAAATGCTTGCAAGTAATTTTATGCCTTATGGGCAGTGGATCAATTTTCAAAAGCACATAAACTTAGTTTTCTTAGTTAAGATTTCATAAATAAAACAGAGAAAAATAGGCCATAGACAACATCACACAAACAATAATTTGATGACAAAGTTCACCCATTGTGGGCTACGTCTCCGGGTCCAACTTCCAATGTTGGGCCCTTAAATTACATGCTCAAATATTAAATTACAAAAGTTTAAATAGCTAGAATTATGAAAATGACACTGCCATTTTGTCCAAAATACTTAAAAACCCCTATATAGGATCTTCTTGGACTCAAAAAGGTTGGAGAATGACCAAGTTAGGTATCTTTCTCCAATTTCGTGCTATATGTCTTGCAAAATGAAAAAACTGCTGAAATTTTCTATGAAATACACCTTTTTTCTCACCATCATTTAAATTAAGATTGAAAGGATCCCCACTATAATTGGTGCAAATTTTCACTTGTTTAAGCATGCATATTAGGGCTTAAGTGCTTATTTATAGTGCAAAAGGGTGGTCACATCATCACATATGGTTGGGGTTCAGGTTAGCTTCTTGCCCCCACCAGATTAGCCCTCACTCCACTTGGTCATGGTCATGTGGCTTTAATATGACTGGGGATCAGGATAACTGCCAGCCCCCGCTGACTTAGTTGTTGTTGTCCTTTGGTGGTCATAGGGTAGCAGACAAGAACAAGGTTGGGGCCTATTCCTAGGCCCCTACATTGATATCTCCCCTACTTTATTCCATATTTATCATGGTTTATAATAGTATAGTGGTGAGGGCTGGTCGGATGGGACCGCTAGCCTGACCCCTCCCCCTAGTTGTTTATAACCAACAAATTAAATACAATTAGCACTATATATATGTTAAGAAATAAATGGTGGCACAATGGTGAGGTTTGCAAACTATTGTGACAAGGACTAGAGGTCGAACCTCACCGAGGCCAGTTGGCCAACCAATAAAATATTTGGCCAATGAATGAGGGCCATGTGGTACCCTCCCATTGGGCCATGTGGCACCTCTTCATTAGGCGACTTCAACAACCTCCAACCAATGAAAACCTGATAACCCAATTGTATGATCCTACCATGTGTCATCAAAGGACTGGCTCGTCTCACATCATACCTTACATAGTCATATGATGACATCAACTGTACGACATGCCCAGTCAGCAACATAGTCAACCCTCTAAGTTGCATTTTAGTTGTTAGGCAAAAAATTCACAACATCACAACTTTCTCATAAAAGGTCAGATTGAGGTGATTCAAGCGATGTTGGAATAAGAACAATGAACACTACGATTTTGCACTAGTTTCAAGCAATTTTGATAAATTTTAGTTTTGATCATATTTTTGATCCCCTTGATCATTCCTCCCCACTCAAAGATTTTGGACCACCAAAAGTATGTTTTTATTCAACATGTGAGGGTACAACACCCTCACTTTCCTCATATCAATGCACCTTGCTTTACTTGGATTAGTGCCTTTGAGCCCCACTCAAAGGTACTCTAGATAACCTCTGTGTGAAGTCCTTATCATCATGTTAAGGATAGCATCTTGTTTTAAATATTCAGGTAAAAAATCTTCTATAGATGGAATCTAAACATTCTCTCTTTCATCATCAATCATAGAAGGCTCATACAATCTCAATTATTCCACATTCACAACAAAATAAATTTGCATATAAGGTGGAAAATATAATAAAAAGGCATTGTTACCAATCTTCTCCAAATTTTTGAAAGGGCCATATCGGTTTGGCTTGAGCTTTTTAACTTGACCATGAAGTCTATCCTTGTTGATAATCCTCGACAACATATCAATAACTTTGTTGTATATACCTTTCTTTTACCTGATTACCAAATGGATCTGCTGTAGAAATCCATTCCACCTAAAATGTATAGCTTGTTGTAGCTTGTTGAAACGGTTTATGGTCAATATAAATAATTGTTTCTTTACTCATCAAAGAGTTCTTCCATTTCTTTATGATTTCTACCAAAACATACAACTCTTTACCATAATTTGGATAGTTAATTACTGCATTGGTAAATTTTTTGAATGATAAAAAATAGGCTTATCATATTGCATCAAAACCTCTCCCATGGCATAATGATTTGCATCAGTTTGAATCTCAAAGGATTGATTAAGATATGGAAGTGCAAGAATTGATGTTGTACTGATTTTATCTTTTAATATATTGAAGGATTTCTCTTGCTTTCTTCCCCACTGAAAGACCCCTTTCACTCTTGTCAAAGCATGTAATGGAGCTGCAATAGATGAGAAGTTAGCAATAAACTTTCTCCAATATTGGATTCCTCCCAAAAAACTCCTAAATTCTATTACATTGTTGGGTTTAGGCTAATTCATAATGACTTCAATTTTTCATGGGTAAATATTCAATTCACCTCCTCTTATAGTGTGACCCAAATATACCAAAGAGGGTTCCCCAAATTCACACTTAAACATCTTCAAATAAAATTTCATTAAAATATATAAAACTTGTTTCACATGCTTGACATGTTCTTCATGTGTCTTACGGAAAATCAAAATATTATCTAAGTATAGCATGAAAAAATCAAGGAATGGTCTCAACACATCATTCATCACTCTCATGAATGTTGTAGGTGCATTACAAAGACCAAATGGCATAACTAACCATTCGAACAAACCCTGTTTTGTCTTGAAAGCAGTCTTACAAATATCACCTTCAACAATTCTGATCTGATGATAACCTCTTCTCAAATATGACTTAGTGAAATAGACAACATACTTTAATTGGTCCAAAATATCATCAATATGAGGAAGAGGACAACAGTTCTCTATCGTGATCATGTTCAAAGCTCTAAAATCCACACACATGTGCCATGTACTATCCCTCTATGGAACCAAGTCAATGGGAGATCCATAAGGATATGCAATAGGCCTTGTGACCCATTTGTTAAGAAGCTCTTGAATTTGCTTCTTGTTCTCTGCATTCTCCAAGACTAACACTCTATACATGCTAATGTTTGGAAGTGGTGAATCCCGCTGCAATTGAATCTCATGTGGATTACTCTTTTAGGAGGAAGTTCTCTAGGTTCCTGAAACATATTATCATATGATTTAACAACTTCAACCAAATCGTGCTTAAGTTTTGAATCACATCCTTGGAAATTTTTATATTCAACAATATCTTTGGGTTTTGTCATCAACAATACAAAGTTCTTACTATCATTTACAATACTTTTCATTTAATTAGCACTTACAAGAGACAAGTTCATCTTCTTGCGATGTGCTCTAACAATATACTCAACTCCATCTTTAAGGTATGTTTTTATTCAAAAAGTAAGGGTATAACTTCCTCACTTTCCCAATATCAATCCTCCTTTCTTTATTTGGATTAGTACCTTTGAGCCCCACTCGAAGATAGTCAACATTGCCTCCGCATGAAGTCCTTATCCTATTTTCAAAAATAGTATCTTGTTGTAATTATTCTAAATATTCAGGAAACAAATATTCTATGGATGGAATATGAACATTCTCTCCTTCATCATCAATCATATAAGGCTCGCAATCTCAATTTTTCCACATTCACAAAAAATAAATTTGCATATAAGGTGGCAAATCTATTAGAAAATCATTGTTAAATCTTCTCCAAATTTTTGAAAGGACCATATATGATTGGCTTTAGCTTTTTAACTTCATGTTGAAGTATTTCCTTGTTGATATATAACCAAACATTATCTCCCACTTTGAAATCATGATCAACCTGATGCTTCTCGTGTCTTAGTTTGTACTTGGCTCTCCTTTTCTCAAGCTGATCTCGTACACTTTGATGCATTAGCTGAATTTTTTCAATAAAATTCTTGGCTTTGTCCACATCACTATGTCCATGTTGTGCAATATCTTTATGAAAGATGAAATCCAAAGAAGACTTTGGCAAATAACCCAAAAATTCTTTGAATGGGGATACTTGCATAGGTGAATTCTTGGCATGAGAATAGTTATCAAAAATAATAGAAGTGAGCAATCCAAAGTGAATCCAAACTTTTTGGAAGAACATCTTTGTTGTTTATTCAGTTGTAAACTATTTATTACATGGCATCAATACACACATTTTTCTAAAATTATCCACATCAACATAAATATAATTATGATATTTCTTTGGAATTAGTAGTCCTCCTACAAAATCTATAGAAATACTTTCACAAGGATGAGAAGGAATAGGAAGTGGAGTATACAAACCAAATTTCATATTGCCATGCTTACTAGTATCACACATGGAGCATCCTCTTACAAATATTGAAACACTTTCATTCATGCGAGGCCAATAAAAATACCTATGAACTTTTGCATCAATTTTTCCCACACCAAAATAACCAACAGTAAGAGAAGTGTGGGATTCCCCTATGACATTGATTTTTTCACCCTGTGGAACACATAAATTTCCAAGATGATACCACAACTTGTAATGAACATCATAATCCAACTCTTCAGCATGATTTCTTCAAATCAAAGTTGCATAAACATATTTAAAATATTCATCTTGAGCATATACATTTCATGCATAATTGAGTTATGCTTAAGAATGATAGATGCATTCAAAATAAGCCCTGACAACATATAAAAAAAATTGTTGTATATACCTTTCTTGTACCTGATTACCAAATGGATCTGTTGTATAAACCCCATCCACCTTAAATGTCTAGCTTTTTGTAGCTTGGTTTACAATTGTAAATATTGCAAAGGTTGATGGTCAGTATGAATAATTATTTCTTTACTCATCAAATAATGATTCCATTTCTTTATGCTTTGTACCAAAGCATACAACTCTTTGCCATAATTTGGATAACTAATTACCACATTGGTTAAGATTTCAAAATGATAAAAAATAGGCTTATCATGTTGCATAAAAAACTCTCCCATGACATAATCATATGCATCGGTTTGAACCTCAGATGGTTGCATATGATCTGGAAGTGCAAGAACTAATGTTGTACTAATTTTCTCTTTCAATGTATCGAAGGCTCTTTGTTTCTTTCCTCCCCATTGAAAGAACCATTTCACACTTGTCAAAGCATGTAATGGAGCTGCAATAGATGATAATTTGGCAATAAACTTTCTCCAATATTGGGCCCCTCCCAAAAAAATGCCTAACTTCTATTACATTGTTGGGTGTAGGCCTTCATAATGACTTCAATTTTTGATGGGTGAATATTCAATTCACATACTCCTATAGTGTGACCCAAATATACCTAAGAGTTTTTCCCAAATTTACACTTAATCAACTTCTATTAAAATTTATCTTTCTTTAAAACATCTAAAACTTTTTTCACATGCTTGACATGCTCTTCATGAGTGTTACTGAAAATCAAAATATCATCTAAGTATACTATGAAAAAATCATCAAGGAATGGTCTCAACAAATCATTCATCACTCTCATGAATGTTGTAGGTGCATTGCAAAGAACAAATGGCATAACTAACCATTCAAACAAATCTTGTTTTGTCTTGAAAGCAGTCTTACAAATATCACCTTCAACAATCCTGATCTGATGATAACTGCTTCTCAAATATGACTTAGTGAAATAGACAACATACTTTAATTGGTCCAAAAGATCATCAATAAAAGGATGAGGATAACGGTTTTTTATCGTGATCTTGTTCAAAGCTCAAAAATCCACACACATGCACCATGTACTATCTGTCTTTGGAACCAAGGCAATAGGAAAGCCATAAGGAGATGCACTAGGCCTTATGACCCATTTGTTAAGAAGCTCTTGAATTTTCTTCTTGATCTCTGCATTCTCCAAAACCAACATTCTATACATGCCAATGTTTGGAAGAGGTGAATCCTGCTTCAATTGAATCTCATGTGGATTCCTCGTTTAGGAGGAAACTCTTATGGTTCCTAAAACATATTATCATATGAGTTAACAACATTAGCCAAATCATGCTTAGGTTTTGAATCACATCCTTGGAAATTTCCATATTCAACAATATATTTGGGTTTTATCATCAACAGTACAAAGTTCTTACTAGCATTTACAATCCTTTTCATTTAAGTAGCACTTACAAGAGACAAGTTCATCTTCTTGTGATGTGCTCTAACAATTTACCCAACTCCATATTTAAAGTATGTTTTTATTCAACAAGTGAGGGTACAAAACCCTCAATTTCATGATATCAATCCTCCTTGCTTTACTTGGATTAGTACCTTTGAGCCCCACTCAAAGATAGTCCACATTGCCTCTGTGTGAAGTCCTTATCCTGTTTTCAACGATAGTATCTTGTTGTAATTATTCTAAATATTCAGGAAACAAATATTATATGAATGGAATCTAAACATTCTCTCCTTCATCATCAATCATATAAGTCTCACAATATCAATTTTTCCATATTCATAGAAAATTAATTTTTCATATAAGGTGGCAAATATATTTGAAAATCATTGTTACCATTCTTCTCCAAATTTTTGAAAGGACCATATATGATTGGCTTGAGCTTTTTAACTTCATGTTGAATTATTTCTTTATTGATATATAACCAAAATTTATTTCCCACTTTGAAATCATGATCAACCCGTTGCTTCTCGTGTCTTAGTTTGTACTTGGCTCTCCTTTTCTCAAGCTGCTCTTGTACACTTTGATGTAGTAGCTGAATTTTTTCAATAAAATTCTTGGCTTTGTCCACATCACTATGTCCATCTTGTGCAATATCTTTACAAAAGATGAAATCCAAAGGAGAATTTGGTAAATAACCCAAAAATGATTTGAATAGGGATACTTGCATAGATGAATTATTGGCATGAGAATATTTATCAAAAATAATAGAAGTGTGCAATCCAAAGTGAACCCAAACATTTTGTAAGAACATGTTTGTTGTTTGTTCATTTGTAACCTATTTATTACATGGCATCAACACAGACATTTTTTTGAAACGATCCACATCAACATAAATATAGTTATGATCTTTCTTTGAAATTGGTAGTCCTCCTATAAAATTTGTAGAAATAATTTCCCAACGAGGAGAAGGAATAGGAAGTGGAGTATACAAACCCAATTTCCTATTACCAGGCTTACTAGTATCACACACGGAGCATCCTCTTACATATATTAAAACACTTTCATTCATGCGAGTCCAATAAAAATACCTATGAAATTTTGCAACTGTTTTTCCTATGCCAAAATAACCAACAGTAAGAGAAGTGTGGGCTTCCCTTATGACATTGACATTTTCACCTTGTGGAACACATAAATTTCCAAGATGATAGAACAACTTGTAATGAACCTCATAATCCAACTCTTGAACATGATTTCTTTGAATCAAAGTTGCATAAACATATTTAAATTCTTAAGAATGATAGATGCATTCAAAATAAGCCCTGACAACATATCAACAACTTTGTTGTATATACCTTTCTCATACTTGATTACCAAATGGATCTGCTGTAGAAACCCCATCCACTTGAAATATCTAGCTTTATGTAGCTTGGTATACAATTGTAAATATTGCAAAGGTTGATGGTGAGTGAATAATTGTTTCTTTACTCATCAAATAATGCTTCCATTTCTTTATGATTTGTACCAAAGCATACAACTCTTTACCATAATTTGGACAATTAATTACTGCATTGGTTAAGGTTTTAGAATGATAAAAAATAGGCTTATCATGTTGCATCAAAATCTCTCCCATGGCATAATCATATGCATTGGTTTGAATCTCATATGGCTACTTAAGATCTGGAAGTGCAAGGACTAATGTTGTACTGATTTCCTCTTTCAATGTATCGAAGGCTCTCTGTTTCTTTCCTCGCCACTAAAATACCCATTTCACACTTGTCAAAAGCATGTAATGGAGTTGCAATAGATGATAATTTGGCAATAAAATTTCTCCAATATTGGGCCCCTCCGAAAAAATGCCTAACTTCTGTTACATTGTTGGGTTTAGGCCTTCATAATGACTTTAGTTTTTAATGGGTAAATATTCAATTCACACCCTCTTGTAGTGTGACCCAAATATACCAAGAGGTTTTCCCAAATTCATGCTTAATCATCTTCTAATAAAATTTATCTTTCTTTAAAACATATAAAACGTTTTTCACATGCTTGACATGCTCTTCATGAGTGTTACTGAAAATCAAAATATCATCTAAGTATACTATGCCAAAATCATCTAGGAATGGTCTCAACACATCATTCATCACTCTAATGAATGTTGTAGGTGCATTACAAAGCCCAAATGACATAACTAAACATTCCAAAAAACCCTATTTTGTCTTGAAAGCAATCTTATAAATATCACCTTCAACAATCTTGATCTAATGATAACTACTTCTTAAGTATAACTTAGTGAAATAGACAATATACTTTAATTAGTCCAAAAAATCATGAATATAAGGAAGAGGATAACGATTTTTTATCGTGATTTTGTTCAAATCTCTAAAATCCACACACATGCACCATGTACTATGCATGTTTGGATCCAAAACAATAGGAGACCCACAAGGAGATGCACTAGGCATGACGACCGCTTTGTCAAGAAGCTCTTGAATTTGCTTCTTGCTCTTTGCATTCTCCAAAACTAACACTTTGTACACGCCAATGTTTGGAAGAGGTGCATCTTGCTGCAATTTAATCTCACGTGGATTCCTCTTTTAGGAGGAAACCCTTTAGGGTCCTGAAGCATATTATCACATGCGTTAACAACTTCAACCAAATCATAATTAATTTTTGAATCACATCCTTGGAAATTTTTATATTCAATAGTATCTTTGGGTTTTATCATCAACACTACAAAGTTCTTACTAGAATTTACAAGCCTTTTCATTTAATCAACACTCACAAGAGACAAGTTCATCTTCTTGTGATGTGCTCTAACAATATACTCAACTCCATCTTTAAAGTATGCTTTTATTCAACAAGTGAGTGTACAACTCCCTCAATTTCCCGATATCAATCCATCTTGCTTACTTGTATTAGTAACTTTGAGCCCCACTCGAAGATACTCCACATTGCCTCTGCGTGAAGTCGTTATCCTCTTGTTAAGGATCATATCTTGTTGCAATTCTTCTAAATATCCAGGAAACAAATCTTCTATGGATGGAATTTGAACATTCTCTCCTTCATCATCAATCATAGAAGGCTCATATATTCTCAATATTTCCACATTCACAAAAAAATAATTTTTCATATAAGGTGGCAAATCTATTTGAAAATCATTGTTACCAGTCTACTCCAAATTTTTGAAATGACCATATTTGATTGGATTGACCTTTCTAAATTCACATTGAATTCTTTCCTTGTTGATATATAACCAAACTTTATCTGCCATGTTGAAATCATGATCAACTTGATGCTTCTCATGTCTTATTTTGTACTTGGCTCTACTTTTTTCAAGCTACTCTTGTACACTTTGATGCAGTAGCTATATTTTTTCAATAAAATGCTTGGCCATGTCCACATCACTATTTCCATCTTGTGTAATATACTTACCAAAAATGAAATCCAAAGGAGATTTTGGAAAATAACCCAAAAAAATCTTCAAATAGAGATACTTGTGTAGATGAATTCTTGGCATGATTGTAGGCATTTTGTATGTAATGCAAATGTTCATCCCAAAGTTTAGGGTGCTTACCACAATATCCATGAAGGAGATGAACTATTGTTCTGTTTATGAATTTTGTCTAGCCATCATTTTGTGGATGAAATTTTGCGCTCTTCTTCAACTTATTGTCCATGAGTTACCATAAACTTGAGTAAACCTTCCCAAAAAACTGAGAATATTTATTAGAAATAATAGAAGTGGACAAGGCAAAGTGAATCCAACCATTTTGGAATAACATCTTTTTTGTCTGCTAAGTTGTAATCTATTTCTTACATGGCATCAACACATACATTTTTCTAAAATTATCCACAACAACATAAAGGTAATTATTATCTTTCTTTGAAATTGTTAGTCCTCCTACAAAACCCATAGAAAAAATTTCCCACAGATGAGGAGGAATAGGAAGTGGAGTATACAAACCCAGTTTCCTATTGCTAGGCTTATTAGTAGCATACATGGAACATCCCCTTACATATCTTGAAACACTTTCATTCATGTGAGGCCAATAAAAATACCTTTAATTTTTGCAACTATTTTGCCTACACCAAACTAAACAACAATAAGAGAAGTGTGGGCTCCCCTTATGACATTGACTCTTTCACCCCGTGGAACACATAAATTTCCAAGATGATAAAACAACTTGTAATGAACATCATAATTCAACTCTTGAACATGATTTCTTAGAATCAAAGTTGCATAAACATATTTAAAATCATCAGCTTGAGCATATTGTTCAATATACAATTCATGCATGATTGAGTTATTCTTATGAATGACAGATGCATTCAAAATAAGCCCTGAAAACATATAAAAAACTTTGTTGTATATACCTTTCCTGTCCCTGATTACCAAATGGATTTTCTGTAGAAATCTCATCCACCTAAAATATCTAGCTTGTTGTAGCTTGTTTTACGATTGTAAATATTGCAAAGGTTAATGGTGAGTATGAATAATTGTTTCTTTACTCATTAAATAGTTCTTCCATTTCTTTACGATTTCTACCAAAGCATACAACTCTTTAGCATAAGTTTGATAGTTAATTATCGCATTAGTAAGGTTTCAAAATGATAAAAAATAGGCTTATCATGTTGCATCAAAACATCTCCCAAGGCATAATCATTTTCATTGGTTTGAATCTTAGAGGGCTGATTAAGATCTGGAAGTGCTAGAACCGATGTTCTACTACTTTCCTCTTTCAATGTATTGAAGGCTCCCTGTTTCTTTCCTCCCCACATAAAGATCCATTTCACAGTTGTCAAAGCATGTAATGGAGCTCCAATAGATGATAAGTTAGCAATAAACTTTCTCCAATATTGGGTTGCTCCCCAAAAAATCCTAACTTCGTTTACTTTGTTGAGTTTAGGCCAATTCATAATGAATTCAATTTTTGATGGGTGAATATTCAATTCACCCCCTCTTACAGTATGACCCAAATATACCAAAGAGGTTTTCCCAAATTTACACTTAAACATGTTCTAATAAAATTTATCTTTCTTTAAAACATATAAAACTTGTTTCACATGCTTGACATGCTCTTCATGAGTCTTACTAAAAATCAAATTATCATCTAAGTATACTATGAAAAAATCATCAATAAATGGTCTCAACACATCATTCATCACTATCATGAATGTTGCAGGTGCATTGCAAAGCCCAAATAGCATAACTAACCATTCAAACAAACCCTATTTTGTCTTAAAAAAATCTTGCAAATATCACCTTCAATAATCTTGAGCTGATGATAATAGCTTCTCAAATATAACTTAGTGAATTAGAAAACATACTTTAAATGGTCCAAAAAATCATCAATAGGAGGAAGAGAATACTGATTATTTATCATGATTTTGTTCAAATCTCTAAAATACACAAACATGTGCCATGTATTATACCTTTTTGGAACCAATACAATAGGAGACCCACAATGAGATGCACTAGGCCTGATGACCCCTTTGTTAAGAACCTCTTGAATTTTTTCTTGATCACTGCATTCTCCAAAACTAACATTTTGTACATGCCAAAGTTTGGAAGAGGTGCATCCTGCTGCAATTGAATCTAATGTTGATTCCTCTTTTAGAAGGAAACCCTTCAAGTTCCTAAAACATATTAACATATGTGTTAACAACTTCAACCAAGTCATGCTTAGGTTTTGAATCACATCCTTGTAATGCTTCATATTCAACAATATCTTTGGGTTTTATCATCAACAATAGAAAGTTCTTACTAGAATTTACAAGCCTTTTCATTTAAGTAGCACTTACAGGGGACAAGTTCATCTTCTTACGATGTGCTCTAATGATATACTCAACTCCATCTTTAAAAACATGATATTTGTTATCATGGAAATAGAATATGCCTTTCTAGTCATATAACTATGGAATTGAGAAATATGTCAAGTGGTATAACATCAAGCTCTACCTCATCAATAAATTTTGCAGTGATGGTAAATTTAAGTTTACATTTTCTTACATCACATGCAACTTGGAATTTTCACATACCCAACCCAAAGGATAATGTTTAGGATGAGATGTAGTTTCTAAGTTTAGCTTCTTATCAATAGCTTGAGAAATAAGGTTAGCTTTTGATCAACTATCAAATAAGCTATCAACTTTTATATGTTTTTTAATGATCCTAATATGGAAAAGCTCAATTCTATCTTTATCATTTTGAGAACCAATAGGCTTAGTAGAATAACTAGTACTTGCAATAGAATATTTACCTTTCATTCAGCCATGGTTGTGATTTTGTTATCATCACCTAAATCATATCCTAGATCTTGTTGAGTTGTTGTAGGAATATTTTATTTCCCCTTTTTGTTAAACTGCTTTGGTCTCAAATCTGGATGTAGTTTCCAACAATGGTCTCCATCACAGCCTTATTGTGAACAATGTTTACTGGTAAATTTCACTCCCTCTTTCTTGACTGTAGCATTTTTTTTTGCTTTGCCTTTAAACTTCCCCTTTCCTTTGTCTCTATATTTGGATGGCTTATTGCTAGTATATTAAGGAACATTCTTGTCTCTTGCTTCTAGATGAGTTCTCTAAGCACATACTTCATCTATATTGGTGGGATTAAACATAAGAATTGTATGTCTCAAATAACTATGTAATCCACCTATGCATTTAAGGATGTGTCTTGTGAAGAAAAATATACACCCAAGACTAGAGCTCTTATTCTAAATTATAGTGTGTAACTTTTAACAATATGACCTTTAACTTGTCTAAAATTTTTCCAATCCATAATTTCTTTTTGCATTTAAAGTAATCGATAAAATTTCCTTCCTATTGCAACTACAAAATCATTTCAATAAGAGATGATTTTACTACTTTTCTACAAGAATTCTTGAGTTCTAGCCTCCAACCAAATGAGAGTTCACTCTCCAAATGAAGAGGATAAATATGGATATTGGTCACATCATCCTTAATCCTTTTAATCCTATAATAGGCTTCAATTTGATGAACCCAATTATCCATTTTTTTAGCATTTACTTCGCCATTGTACATAGGAAGTTCAAACTTGACATCAAGCTTTAACAAAGGAGACTTAGCATGTCCTTTCAGAGTTATTGGAGGAGTATGTGAAGGAGATGAAGAAGGAGTAGAGGATGGAGGAGATGATGGAGGTGGAGGAGGAGGTGGAGGTGGAGGATTTCTCCCATCACCAACATTACCTTTTAGTTGCTTTGAACTCTCTCCATGCAATCTTCTTTTCCTCTCTTCATATAGAACTTCCACCATCTCACACATGTCATAAAAATACTTTTTGAGATATCTCTCATCCTCATACATCATCTCATGTCCTTCTTCATGTGCCATGACTAGTGGATTTTGTGGAGTTTTTTACCTCCTTCAACCAATTTGAGTATTTGGCTCTTCAAGCACTCCTATGTTTTCCAACTTCAACCTTTTAAGCATCAATAAAACACTTGAAAACACAGTCAAACCTTACCATGCTGATACCAAATTGATCTAACATTAAAATCTTGAAGTTTTCTTAAAAGAATTAAAAGTAAGTTTATGTCTTTTGGGCAATGGATCAATTTGAAAAAGCACATAAAATTACTGTTTTTAGTTAAGTGTGCAGAAATAAAATAGAGAGAAATAGACCATGAACAACATCACACAGATAAAAATTTGAAGATAGAGTTAACCCGTCCTCAACTATGACTCTGTGTCTAGCTTCTAATGTTGAAGCTTTAAATTATGTGCTCAAATATGACATTACATCAGTTTACATGGCACAAATTTCAAAAATAACACTGCCATTGTGTCGAGAACACCCAAAAAACCCTATCTAAGATCTTCTTGGGCTCAAAAGGGATGAAGAATGGCGAAGTTTCTCTAATTCCTTGCTATATGTCCTACAAAGTAAAAAATTGGCTAGTTGTTCTATGAAATCCACGTTTTCACTAATTGCCAAACAACAATTTCACCTGGGACCCGCGAGATTCCTGCTACAATTGCTGCAATTGGTGAATTGTTTAAGTGCTCCTATTAGGCCTTAAGTGTTGATTTCTAGATGTAGAAGGTGGTCACATTGCCACATATCGTTTGGGGATAGTCTAAATGCTCGGCCCCACCATCTTAGCCCTCACTTTGCTTGGTCATAGTTGTGTGGCTTTAATATGGTCACGGTATAGGTTAACTGGCCACCCTCGCCGACTTAGCTCCAACCTCTTTTGTCGTGGTCGTATGGTAGTAGATAAGACTGGGGCTAGGGGCTAGTCCTCGCCCCCTCCACTGGTAGCTCCTTCAATCTATTCCATAGGTCTACTGGTTTATAATAGGGTAGGGGTTAGGGTCAGTCGGGCGAGCGCATCAGCTTGAACCTTCCCCCGAAATGTAGACAACAAAAAACTTAAATACAATTAGCACCACATATATGTGAATAAATAAATGGTGGCATAGTGGTCATGCTTGTGGATTGTTGTGACGAGGTCTAGGGGTCAAACACCATTGAGTCCAATTGGCTAACCAATAAAAAATTTTGCCAGTGAATGAGGGTTAGGTGGCACCCTCCCATTGGGTTGTATGGCACCTTTTCATTGGGGAAATTCAAGAACATACGACCAATGGAAGCCTTCCAACCCATCTATACAATCCTACCACGTTTCATCAGGCTGTTGGCCAGTCTTACATTGTACCCTACATAATTAGCTAATGATGTTAGCTATATGACCTGCCAAGTTAGTAACCGAGTCAACCCTGCAAGTTGACTTTTTAACTACTAGGAAAAACTTCATAATATCATAAATTTCTCATACGATGTTGGATTGAGGCAATTCAAGTGGCGTTGGAATTATGACGAAGACCACTACCATTTGGCACTGGTTTAGAGTAATTTTAAGCATTTTGAGTTTTGAGCATATTTTTCTCCACTTGGATCACTGAGACACTAAAATTTCTAGTTCATAGGCTCCATGAATAACTAAGGTTCCACCTCTATGGCTTCTAACTAGGAATCTACTCATCAGTTACTATAGAAATTGATGAATATGTAAGTTGCACTCCTAGCCTCCCTGAGCCATAAAAGGTACACCCAAATGGTTGGATCACTCAGCTTTTGAAATGATTTTGGACTCTTAAGGTCTCACCCTAAATGATCAAATGGAAAAGATGAATAATGAGAATAATCTGGAAATTGATGGGGTTATAGAGAAACAAAAAATGAAATTCAGAGACAACACAAATAGTTCATAAAACAAGAAGACATTAAAAAATGGGGAACAAAAATCATCCTTCACAATACATTACATGCCTTTCCTTTCTTGGATTATTTCTTAAGCTGAGAAAAAATAAAAATTTATCACCGATGGACAAAGCTATAGATTTCTTTGCATGTGTTTTTCGTTACTACACAATGAAATTTCCAAAAAGTTGGTGGGAGGTTGGGTTGGTTGGCGAGAAGTGAAGTTGGTTCACATTGGTGTCCTTGTTTGAATTTACACCTAAAATTCTCTTGCTTCAATCCAAATCAAGTCACACTGAGTCCTACCATTCCTCTATATAAATCATGTTTATTTATTCGTAGAATCTTAGTGAGCATATCAACATGTTTCTTATTTGTATGGATCTTTTCCAAGTATAACTACCCTTCCTCCATCACATACCAGATCTAATGGTACCTTAAGTCAATGTGCTTAGTTTTTAGTTAAATAGCACATACTTGTCCTACTGTACTCCTATCTCTCCAAGATCGTTGCATCCATAACATCTATTTACAATCTTATGTTCCAATTGTGTACTCTTTCTCTATTGTAGAGAGAGAAACTATTATTTGTAGCCTTGACATCCAAGATATGGTTGCACCTAAAAATGTATACAAATAACATGTAGTGGACTTTTTGGTGTCCATATTTTCATTTGTAAATATTTCAAGCACAATATGATAATGACCAAAGCATAAATAATAATGACTAGTACCCTTGAGATACCTCAAAATCCATTTTACTTCAATGTCGTTTACCTAGATTGGTAAGGATCTTTCTCACTACTTCCACTAAATATGCAATTTCTGGTCATGTACATACCATTGCACACATCAAGTTGTCAACTACTGAAGAATAAGGAATATTGTTCATTTCTTCCATATCCTTTCCATCCCTAGGACATAACTCAGTCCTAAACTTGAAGTGGGATGTAAGGGGTGTACCAAATGGTTTGGCATCCTTCATATTAAACTTTTCATGCATAATCCACATGCCAAATATCTGTTGTGTTGGACCCAGGTCCTTCATTGCAAATTTTGTGCCCAAATATTTATTCAACCTACTAATCAGATTCTTACCATGTCCAACAATCAACATGCCATCCACATATAATAGTAATATGATATACTTTCCTTAATCATACCTCTTGATATAGAACAATTTTCAACTTCCAACTTGTGAAAACCATGTTCCAAGATGAATGAATCAAATTTCTTATATAATTTTCGAGGTGCATGTTTAAACCAATAGAGGCTCTTCTTCAACTTTCAAACTAGGTCTTGTTTTCCTTTTTCTATGAAGCCTTCTAGATGGTCCATGTAAATTTATTCCTTCAATTCACCACGAAGGAAAGAAGTTTTGACATCTAACTGTTCACATTCTAAGCCGATAGAAACAAAAAGACAAAGAATGACTCTCATAGATGAAATTTTGACAATAGGTAAGAAAACCTCAATGAATTCAATACCTTCTTTTTACGAAATCCCTTCACCACAAGCCTTTCTTTATACCTCTCCTTTTCGTCACCTTCATCATTAATCCTATATACCCATTTGTTTTGTAAGGCCTTTATACCTTTTGGGAGCTTTACCAATTCCCAAGTTTTATTTTCCAACAAAGAGTTAATTTCTTCCTCCATTTCTTTCTTCCATTATTTACTGTGCTCAAATTTACAAGCCTCTTGAAAACAATTAGCCTTTCCTTCATCATTTAATAAAATATAGTTTGAAGAAGGATATCCTCATGAAGGCTTGCGAGGCCTAGAATATCTATGAACCATCTATGGTGGTGCAATATTAGGCTGAATCTCTTGTAAAGTTTCATGTAAGGTTCCTTCTTCTTGGTGTTCATCTTTTTCCACTTGTTGTCCTTCATGCTCTTGAATTTGTTATCCATTTTCTGACATTGGTGGGATGTTTTCTTATTTTTCTTCAAACTTGTCAATAACTTTCTTGATCTCCATATCACCTACAAGCCTCTTAAACATTTCTAACTAATTAAATATAGCATCCCTTCTTCTAATAACTGCACGTTTGACTATATCCCATAAACGATAACCAAATTCTCCATCCACATATCCCAAAAAAATCCATTTCATATGATTTTCATCTAGCTTAGTTATATTTTCTTTGGGGACATGTACAAATTCTTCACATATAAATATTTTCAAATGAGAATAATTCAACTTCTTAGTAGTTCGAACTTCTTCAGGAATGCCACCATCCAAGGCTATAGTAGGAGGCTAATTTATAAAATAATAAGTTGTCCTTACTGCTTCTAACCAAAAACGCATCTCCAATCTAGAATTTAGCAACATACTCCTCACCTTCTCCATAATGGTGAGATTCATCCTTTCTCCAACACCATTATGTTGAGAAGTACTAGGCACAATCTTCTCATGATTTATACCAAACCTATTAAAATATTCCTTGAATGCATTTAAACAATATTCTCCACCATTATTTTTTCTTAGGCACTTGAGCAATTTTCTAGTTTCTCTTTCAACAAAAACATAGAATTTTGAGATAATTCAAACACTTCGGTTTTTCTTTTCATAGGGTAAGCCCAAACCTTCCTAGATTCATCATCTATAAATGTCACAAAATATGATGCTCCTAATGAATTAACTTTAACAAACCCAAACACATCTTAGTGTATCAATTCTAATAAATTTTTCTTCTTGTCATGGCCACCTCTAAGGAATGAAACTCTTCTTTCTATACCATATACACAACACTATCATAGATCAAGATTATAGGATTTCAAACCCGACAGCAAATGTTTATGAAAAAGAATTTTGAAGCCCTTCTCGCTCATGTAACCTTAATGCTTATGCCACAAAACTACTGAATTTCCTTCTTTTGTGACAAAAATCGAATCTGATTTTCCTATCATTACCTTTAATGTATATAATGCTCTTGTCTTGGGTCCTTTGGCCACAACCAATGCTCCTGTGCTAGTTTTCCAACCTCCTTTTCCAAAGCTCATGTAATAGAATTCATCATCCAATTGTCCCACAAAGATCAAACTCATGTGCATTTCTTGTACGTGTGTAACTTGTTTCAACAACATATATTGTCCATCCTTCATCTTGATTTTGACATCTCCCACTCCCACAATACTACAAAAATCGTTGTTCCACTTAGGTGCTGAAGTGCTCATAGCTACAATTAAACTTTCCCAATTTTCTTGCATAGAACACATTAATAAGATAGCTCTAATTTCGTCATCCTTGCAAGCTGACTAGTGATAATATTGAATTCATTCGAGTGCTCAGCGACTTAAGCATCCTCCATCTTGAGATTATAAAGCTTCTCCATCAAGAACGCTTTGTTTGATTTTGTTTTTTTCTCATATAGATCATGGAGCTTCTTACATAATCCTTTTGTTGTCTTTTCTCTAAACACATTGAAATACACATTATTTGCTAGATATTGGAAAATTGTTGCAATTGCCTTTCTATCTAGCTTATTCTATTCTTAATCCATCGTCAATGAGAATTTCTTTCCTATACACTAAATCGTCAAATAGTACTTTATTAAAATCAGTATATCCTCCATTTGTAATTTCCATAAAGAAAATTAACACAACTCAATTCTTCATGTCAGTTAATGTTATCTCTATTCTCAATGAAATTCCCACCTGAAAATCAAAACTACTCTTAAAGAATACCAATTTAAAATAGAAAACCAAAATTGATGTACTTTTAAAAACAATTCATATTTGATTTGTTATTTTATATTCTATTAAAAATCGAAAGTTATTATTTGTCACACTGATTATAAAACATATACCATATTTGTACTTCATTAATAAAAATTAAAATAGAGATCGTAACAAAAGCTAAAGTGAAAATGTGAAAACCATTATGTTCTAATTAGAATCCATTGCCACATACAAAATAAGTCTCCTTAGCATCCATTGTCTTATAGGTGACAATGTATCAGGATAAACAAACAACAAAAAGAAAGACAATGTAGGAGGATAAACTATTATGAAACTTATCTCTCACAATATTTAAAGCCTATCTTTATCTAAATCGTGTCTTTCTTATAATTGAATATGAAAATCTAAAACTCGTCTTTCTTACATCGATGGCCGACATCGTACATATCTCCATCAAAGATGAAAAGTCGTGACTAAAACTGGGCAGCCACGATTTATACTAAAATAACCCAAACATCGAAATGCAACATATCAAAAATGTATTACATAGCTAAAGGACACTTTGATATTATGTCTAATTTTTTTAAATTACCATCCCCTTCCGAGAAATAATATTTAATAAAATAAAGATGGATAATAATAAAAAATTATGTTAGATTAAATACTTTGAGATCAATTTCATTTATTTTTAGATAGAAATAGTTTAATTGAAAATAAAATAATAAATTTAACTTTATAATTATTTAAAATAACTTTCTTTATTATTTTTAAAGATGCTTATAACCTTGGAGATGTGTAATTTTACACAGTAATTTGGAATTTTTATTATTAGTTTTATTTTACATGACACATTTTTCATATCACGACACATTATCATATGTTGGGTGGTCATGTGGCATGGGCACAACCATGGACCTATGTGTCAGAGTTGGCGATCACCCATGAACCCATGTGTGAGAATTGGTGATCAGAAAAATACAAGCCCATAATCAGATTTATTTTAATATATTATATATATTACTCCACCATTAAAGCAATATATTATATTAAGATTAAAAAATTTTATTTTATATAAATCCAAGGAATCTTAATGTTAATTATAAAATTATAATAAAAGTATTCTATTTTATATATATTAAATTATTTTTTTAAATATAATTATTTTATTAAAATTATATCCCAATGGGGTGTCTAATTATCAGGTGGCTATGCATTGAAGTGTGGATCTAGAGAGGCCTCCATGCTTAGCAAGAACGTCATAAAGGTTGTTGGGACCTAGGCTCCTCCCATGAGCATTACTTAATGTGCAACAAAGGTAGGCGAATGGCCATTTACAGCTATTCGACGATGAGGATGGGTGTTGAGTGCAGGAGAGAAGTGAGGTATTGGTGTCCTGACTTAAGAGAAGGCTTGAGGTGACAAGGCAGGACGAGTTCGGTGCAGGCAGGTATGTGAGGGACTAGAACCTACAAGCACTATGACCATGCGATCCAAGAGAGAACTGGAATAGCTGTCACGATTAGAATTATAGTCCTGGGGTTGGAGAGTGTGGGTGGTGGGTTTTTGCTTCCCCTACATCACTTTGGGTCTACTTCATGAATGGGAATAATCCTTTCGAGAGGTCGTGTGGCAGATAATTTGTGTCATGGATCTTCCCCCGGAGCGACTTGCCCACTTTAGAGACTGATAATGCGCCCCCCATCTAGCCGACATACAGTGGGGAGGGCTATGGGAATTGCACAAGGTATATAGTAAACCCTTATGTCAAGGAGGTGAGCAATGTATTTTTGTGTTTGGTCCATATTAGGCTTGTGTGGTGAGTTTCACAAGGCAACCGTGTTCATCCCCACCATGGCGCAACTGGCAGAGGAGGATTCTATTATATGCCAAGACAAAGAGATAATGCTCATAGAGGATGAAACAGTCATCGTATGGAAAATAGTTTACCGCAAGTTGTGCCAAGTACGAGCTCAGAGACAAACGAGAGCCGACACTTTGATGTTGAGGTAGCCATGTCCTCAGGTTGCTCCTCAGGCCACGGAGAGGCCCCGACCACCTTGGACTCCATTGTGGCACAATTGAACAATCACGATTTGAGCATGGCGACTTTAAGGGAATAATGTTACGATAACCAGAATGCACTAGTGGGCTACATCAATGACCTCAAACACATGGAGAATGAATTCCTTGACTCCACAGATGGCCTTCAGGGACAAGTTTGATGAAAAAATGACCACCTCCATGCATCAGAGATGCAAGTGGATCATCTTGATTACCACACGCAAGAGTGAGTGTCGTTCTTTGTAGCACTGCCACCGTTTTCCCCCAACCCACCCCCGTAATATGTAATTATGGAAAATTATCTTCTTGTGCTACTTTTGGTTTGGAAATAACCAACGACACGAGCTGTCTTGGCTTCTTCACAAGCTCAATCTTGTCCAGAGAATATTTCTTGTTAGCTCTCAAGCCTTTTATTTTTCCTAATGTGGCAACAGTGATGTACTCAGATAATCTGTTGATATATTTTGTTTCTGAAATTATGATAATTTCATGAATCTTTTATGAATGACAAAAAAATAATAGAATTATAATGAAAATATTCTACTTGCATAGATTAAGCAATTGTAACAATAAAATTAATGTATAAGAATTATTTTTGGAATAAGAAACATATAGTAATAACTCAAAACAATTTTTGGGATGGAAGAAGCTACAATGAAGAAGAGAATAAATATGGCAGAAAGAAAATACCCTCACAAGTGATCAGTGCCACCATTTCTTCTTTCTCCCATCTTAATGGGAAATAACAAATTTCTACTCTGGTTTTCAATGAATAATTCCATGTTTCTCTTCTTAATATTCTCAAAACAACATTCGCCTACCAAATTCTGAAGTTTCAGGATTTCGATATAGTCACTTGCATCCATTACTTTTCACAATGTGGGCTTATCAATTTTTATCACAAACTCACCATCCCACTTCTTCACATCTAACCCCTCCTTTCATCCATTATATCTCATGTGACATTTAGTTTCAGGAGTTTATGGGTTGCAAGACGCATTAGTTGCTTGTCATCTGTGCTAACCGATGATAGAAAAAACAAAGTGTATAAAAGTGATAATTGGTCTTTGAAATGATGGGTGGGAGAGGGATACATCTATGTCAATACAGCATATTGGTCTTTGTTATGATTGTGATGCAAAAACATATATAGCTCCTAAAGTCCATAATCTAGCATCTGTTTGAGGCCTATGCTAAATACCATAGGTTTTCTCACTTATCTTCTTACTCAATACCTTGTAAACAAATTTGGACCTTATTTGGAAACACCTCCTATTACATAAATGTTTCAACATCATTTATACAATGGATGAAAAACTAAAAATTAATAAAGAATATCTCATGGTTAGTTCTGATATTATATCTCTTTACACAATGATCCCAGTAGATGAAGCTATCAATATGATGAAGACAATCATTGATGAGGAAAATTTAGATCTTTTAAAACCTTGTTTAAAATCCTCATATTTTAGTTTTAAATGATTTTTTTTTAACAATCTCATGGAATATCTATGGGCTCTTTTTTATCGCCTGTAATAGCCAATATCTAAATGGAACACTTTGAAAAAAAACATCCAAGTCCTTTTCCTTACAATCTAGAAGAATGGAAAAGATTTATTGATGAGGTATTTACAAAATGGAGTCATGGGAAAGATAAGTTAGATAAATTCCTAGATCACATTAACAAACTCTCAAAACAAATAAAATTCACTATTGAAATTTAAAAATACGATCAAATCCCCTTTCCTATCATCCTTCTAACTAAGAAAAATTGTAAAGTAGGTGTTCAAGCATTAAGAAAGAAAACGCTCAACCAAATATATTTGCATGCTAACTCACATCACCATCCCTAATAAAAAACTCGTATCAATAAAACCCTAACTACAAGAGCTACCAGAATATGAGACTCTTAACACCTAAATTATGAACAAACTAGATACCATAGAATCACCATTAAAAAAATATCCTAGAAACCTTAACAAGATAAAATGTCAAAACACCCATAATCATACCAAAAATCTCCCTTTCATACATAAAAGGTACCACTATAAAATAGAAAAAGTTTTAAACAATCACAATATCAATATGGCTTTCACCCCACCTATTACAATTAGAAAAATAATTGATTCCATTAAATACCCAATAAACCCTAACCAACAAAAAGGGGTTGACATAAGTCCTTGTTCTTGCGGAAAACAATAAATAGGAGAGACATGTAGATCCCTCAACATAAGGCGATGCTCACATTTTAAAATATAGGTCAACAAAGTCTTCCTTAGATGAAAAAACATTCCCATCCTCACATTACATTTGCATGGAAGAAGTTAAACTTGTCAAAAAATAAGACCATTATTTAAAAAAATAATTAAAGAAGTTATAGTAATCCAAAAAAAAAAAAACAACCTTGAATCGTGATGATGGATTAAAACTAAGCAACACATAGAAACCATTAACAAAATCTATTCATAATGTCAACAAAATTAAATATATTTAAAAAAAATTATAATTAATAAAATTTGTATAAAAAACAATCAGGATACAATATTACATATATATTCATAATTATGATAAACTAATTACAGAATTCAATAATCAATTATAGTCTACTCAAATATTACCTATTCTTAATATATATATATATATATATATAATTAATTTTCTCTCAAGATAAAATGAGGTTCCCTTGAAGTTGTACTCTCACTTAGAAGTCCCAAATGTTGGGTCTAAAAAAATATAACTCTGTAACAGCTTATTCCACATCATTGAAAAATTTGACTCGACCTATGAGGAATAATTATTTAAAATATGAAACCCGATTGACATAAGATATCTATTCTAAATAGTGTAATTTCCATATTGCTTGCAGTTGCGGATCTTATTGGATGCGTTGTTTTCATAAATAACTTAAGAAGGGATGATTATGAATCTCATGGGGAAGCTACAATGAGAAGGTGTATATGATGTTTTCAGAAATAACTTAATAAGGAACAATTACGAGTCTCATGGAGAAGCTAGAAAGATAAAGTCTTAGTCTAGTAGGCTACACTTTTGAGAACAAATACATTTTTGTTTAGATCAACCCCTCTTTTAGTTTTTGAGCATAGAATCAGTTTTTGAGCATAGAATCATTTTTTCCTTCTTATTTTTTTTAGGTATTCTATACTATTGTCCTCTTGTAAATTTACCTCAATAAATGGTTATTTTATTTGTTTTCTACTCGCATGTTCTACTTTTTGATAGTTTAGGTGTACTATTAACAAACCTTTTTGGGGTTGATTGTTGTGGTTGTTTATGTTTTAGATGTTACATTGAGTCGTGAGTCTTGAGATAACATTTATTATGTGTATGAGAGCATAACACTTTTCTAGATTGTTGATATGTGGAGGGAAGTTTGTATGCTCCACAACTTCATCATCCAAATGTTCTAGTTGTTAGATCAGATAGACTAGAAGAACTTTGCCAATAGTAACAGAAAACATAATCAATTTGGCAGCTATACCATTTCTCAATGCAAAACTTTGTTAACTTTATGATTCCACATTTCACACAATTCATAAGCAAATGATTTGTAGTCAACGTTTCCTATATCATCACCAAAAACCACACAAATAATACAGAACTAGAATCTAACATACAACCATTTATGAAATTATTAACATAACTTCAACAAAAGAAAAGGCAAAGCAGAAAACAAAGACATGTGAAATCATACATCAAACAAATGTCATTATTGTTAAAACTAATATAAATTTTAAAATTGGTGTTTTTGCTTTTCATAAAAAAAGCATTTTATTTTTATTAATGAGAAAAATGACAAACATTGTTAGTAAAATTAATGTAAATTTTAAAATTAGTGTTGTGTTTTTAATAATAAGAAAGCAATTTCACTTATATTAATGAGAAAAATGACAAAATAAAAGTTTAAGCCACATACAAAGTTCAAGTTTAAACCACATAGCATTTTATTTTTATTAATGAGAAAAATGACAAACATTGTTAGTAAAATTAATGTAAATATTAAAATTAGTGTTTGTGTTTTTAATAAGTAAACAATTTCACTTATATTAACGAGAAAATTGAAAAAATAAAGTTTAATCCACATACAAAGTTCAAGTTTAAACCACATACAAAATTCACATAGTTACAAAAATTTATAGGCTTATAATTTATAGACTTAGTTTCCAAATTCTTTTTATTGCCATCCAAAAATATTATTGGTTTTATAAAGTTTTTTTTTTTTAAATGAATGAGACCTAAAAATTTCCATATAACTAAAAATGGATAAAGTTTCTAATACACATTTATACACATGTTCAAATTAAAAATTAACCGAACGCTCATATATTATCTAACTTCCATTCAGCGATTATATAATACATTAGAAAATATTGATAAAGTTTCTAATACACATTTATATACATGTTCAAATTAAAAATTAACCGAACGCTCATATATTATCTAACTTCCATTCAGCGATTATATAATACATTAGAAATATAAATGTTATCACAATTGATTAAAAAAAAAAAAAAAAAAAAAATACACACAATTTATAAATAATTAGGGTATCCATATATTTTTATTTTGGCTTTATATATGTGGATAGAAATCAAAGTATGATAAAAATCAAGAAAACTCATGGTACATCTCAATTGATTAAGAATATAATAATCACATTTTATAAATATTTATTTTATTTATATATTTTAATGGTTTGAATTCACGATAATAATCAAAATGTAAATATTATATTTTTTCATTGGTTAGTTAAATATATGATAATAAATATAGATAATATCATGTTCTTAAAAACTCAAAATATTTTATACTCATAAAACATTTCACTTTGAAAAAAATTTAAAAATAATTAATTATAATTTAAGTTTTATAAAATATTATTTTTAATTAAATTATAATCTTCATAACTGTACTTAGTTTATACGTACTAAAAATACCTTAAATATGAACTCATAACTATACTCAGTGTTTAACTATTAATGGTTCTTTGGATGAGTGCCACGAATGTTTCCTTCTCCCTTTAAAAACTTGAAGGTTTTATAAAAAAATTACAATTAAGTTTATGTATTGTCGGTAATGGATCGATTTGAAAAAGCATATAAACTTAGCATTTTTAGTTAAGTTTGCATAAATAAAATAGAGTAAAATAGACCATGAACAACATCACACAAACAACAATTGGATAATAGAGTTAACCCATCCTTGACTACGTCTTTGGGTCTAGCTTCCAATGACGAAGCTTTAAATTATATGCTCAAATATGACATTATGTCAGTTTACATAGCACAAATTTCAAAAATGACACTACCCTTGTGTCGAGAATGCCAAAAAAACCATATCTAAGCTCTTCTTGGGCTCAAAAAGGCAAAAGAATGACCAAGTTTCTCTAATTCCTTGCTATATGTCCTACAAAATGGCAAAATTGGCTGGCTTTTCTATAGAATCCACCTTTTTGCTGACAGCCATTTCTTCCTCAATTTATTTCTTCCATTCTTTACTGTGCTCAAGTTTACAAGCCTCTTGAAAACAATCAGCCTTACCTTCATTAGTTAATAAAATATAGTTTGAAGGAGGATATCTTTATGAAGGCTTGTGAGGCCTAGAAGATCTATGAACTAACTGTGATGGGACAATATTAGGTTGAATCTCTTGTAAAGTTTCATGTAAGATTCCTTCTTCCTGATTTTCATCATTTTCCACTAGTTGTCCTTCCTGCTCTTGAATTTGTTGTCCATTTTCTCATTGGATGTTTTCTTGTTTTTCTTCAAACTTGTTAATAACTTTCTTGACCTCCATCTCACCTATAGGCCTCCTAAACATTTCTAACTAATTAAATATAACATCCCTGCTTCTAATAACTTTATGTTTGATGAGGAGGGAGTGTTGGGTGCGGGAGAGAAGTGAGGTATTGGCGTTCTGGCTTAAGAGAAGGCTTGGGGCGAAACTACAGGACAAGTTCAGTGTAGGCGGGTATGCGAGGAACTCAAACCTACAAGCACTATGGCCATGGGATCTGGGAGAGGACTCGAATAACTACCACGACGAGAATTAAAGTCCTAGTGTTGGAGAGTGTGGGTGGTGGGCTTTTGCTTCCCCTATGTCACTATGGGTCTACTTCATGAATGGGATTACTCCTTTGGAGAGGTCATGTGGTGGAGAATTTCTGTCGTGTTTCTTCGCCTAGCTCGACTTATCCACTTTAGAGACTGACAATGCGCCCCCAGCTAGATGACAAACAATGGGGAGGGGTACTGGAGTTGCACCAGGTATACAGTAAACCCTTGTGTTGGGGAAATAAGTAGTGTACTTTTGTGTTTGGTCCATATTAGGATTGTGTGGTTGGTTGCACAAGGCAATCATGTTTGTCCCCGCTATGGTGTAACTGGTGGAGGAGGATTTAATTGTATGTGAATACAGAGAGATAACACTCGCAGAGGGTGACACAGTCACTATATGGAAAATCGTTCACCACAGGTTGTGCCAAGTTCAAGCTTAGAGATGAACGAGAGCTGACACTTTGATGTTGAGGTAGCCATGTCCCCAGGTCACTCCTCACGCCACGTAGAGGCCCCAACCACCTTGGACTCCATTGCAGCACAATTGAACAATCTCATTTTAAGCATGGAGACTCTAAGGGAATATGTTACGATAACCAAAATGAACTAGTTCCCTACATCAATGGCCTCCAATGCATGCAGAATGAACTCTTGGACTCCATAGATGGAATTCGGTGACAACTCTGACGAAAAAATGGCCACCTCCATGCATTAGAGACACGGGTGGAGCATATTGATTACCACACGCAGGAGCAGGCAACGTTCTTTGTAGCTCTGCCACCGTTTTCCCTAACCCACCCCCGTAATCAATGTCTGGAAAATTCTCTTCTTATGCTACTTTTGGTTTGGAAATAACTAATGACATGAGCTGTTTTGGCTTCTTCACAAGTTCAATCTTGTCCAGAGAATATCTCTTGTTAGCTCTCAAGCCTTTTATTTTTCCTAATGTGGAAAAAATGATTTACTCAAATAATCTGTTGATATATTTTTTTTTGAAATTATGATAATTTAATGAATATTTTATGAACGACAAAACAAATATTAGAATTATAATGAAAATATTCTACTTTGCGTACATTAAACAATTGTAACAATAAAGTTAACTTATAAGAATTATTTTTGGAATAAAAATCATATAGAAATAACTCAAAACAATTTTTGGAAAGGAAGAAGCTACGATGAAGGAGAGAATAAATATGGTAGAAAGAAAATACCCTCACAAGTGATCAGTGCCACCATTTCTTCCTTCTCCCATGTTAATGGGAAAGAACAAATTTGTCATCTGGTTTTCAATGAATAATTCCATGTTTCTCTTGTTAATCTTCTCATCACAACATTCTCCTACCAAATTCTGAAGTTTGAGGATATTGAGATAGTCACCCACATCCATTACTTTGCACAATGTGGCCATATCCATTTTTATCACAAACTCATCATGCCACTTCTTCACATCCAACCTCATTTTATCCATTATATCTCATGTGACATTTATTTTTAGGAGCTTATGGGTTTCAAGGCGCATTAGTTGCTTGTCATCTATGCTAACCGATGGTAGAAAATACAAAGTGTATAAAAGTGATAATTGGTCATTGAAATGATGGGTGGGAGAGGGATAGAACTATGTGAATACAACATATTGGTATTTGTTATGATTGTGATCCAAAAATATGTAGAGATCCTAAAGTCCATAAATATAACATCCCTTTGAGGCCTATAGTAAATACCATAGGTTTTCTCACTTATCTTCTTACTCAATACCTTGTAAACAAATTTGGACCTTTATCTTGAAACACCTCATATGAAATAAAGGTTTCACCATAATTTATACAATAAAAAGAAACCTAAAAATTAATAAAGAATATCTCATGGTTAGTTCTTACATTATATCTCTTTACACAATGATCCTGATAGATGAAGCTATCAATATCATGAAGGCAATCACTGATGAGGAAATTTTATATCTTTTAAAACCTTGTCTAAAATCCTCATATTTTAGTTAAAGGATTTTTTTTTTTTAAGAAACTCATGGAACACTTTGAAAAAAAACACATCCAAGTATTTCTCCTTACAATCTATAAGAATGGAAAAGATTCGTTAATGAGGTATTCACCAAATGGAGTCACGGGAAAGATACGTTAGGTAAATTCCTAAATCACATTAACAAACTCTCAAAATACATAAAATTCACTATTGAAATTCAAAAATACAATCAACTCCCCTTTCTTGTCATTCTTCTAACCATGAAAAAATGTAAACTAGGTGTTGAAGTCTTCACAAAGAAAACTCACACCCAAAAGTATTTGTATGCTAACTCACATCACCATCCCAAATAAAAAACTGGTATCAATAAAACCCTAAGTACAAGAGCTACCCGTATCAAACTCTTAACACCTAAATTATGAACTTAACCATCTTCCTTAATCACGAACTCAACCATCTTCATATGGTCTTTGAATAAACTAGATACATAGAATCACCATAAAAAACCAAAAAAACAAAAACAAAAACAAAAGAAAAAAAAAACAAAACAAAACAACTATCCAACAAACCTTGAAAGGATAAAATGTCAAAAGACCCATGATCATATGAAAAATCTTCCTTTCATACATAAAAGGTACCACTATAAAGTAGAAAAAAATAAAACCATGACAATATCAATGTGGCTTTCAGCCCACCAACTACCAATAGAAAAATAATTGATTCCATTAACAAAAGGGTGTTTACATAGGTATACAAAGTCTTCCTTATATGAACAAGCATGCCCATCCTCATACTACATTCACATGGAAGAAGTTAAACTTGTCAAAAAAGGCCACTATTTAAAAAGAAAAATTAAAAAAGCTACATAAATCCAAAAAATGGAAAAACAACTTAAACCATATTGCTGGATTAAAACTAAACAACACATGAAAACCATTAATAAAATCTATTCATAGTGTCAACTAAATTAAATATATTTTAAGAAAAAAATATAATTAATAAAATTGTATAAAAAATAATCATGATACTATATTACATATATTCATAATTATGATAAAATAAGTAAGAATTCAATAATCAATATAGCCTACTCAAATTATTACACATCTATATATATATAAAACTAAGTTCTATACAAAGCACATTAAGTTTCTCAAGATAAATGGGGTTCACTTGATGATGTACTCACTTAAAAGTCCCAAATGTTGGGTTTAAAAAAATATAACTCTATAACAGTTTATTCCACATTATTGAAATATTGAACTCCATGTGTATGGACTAATTATTTAAAATATGAAATGTGATTGACATAAGGTATCTATTTTAAACAGTGTAATTTCCATATTGCTTCTAGTTGCGTATCTTATTGGACGCGGTGTTTTCATAAATAACTTAAGAAGGGATGATTATGAATCTCATGGGGAAGCCACGATGAGAAGGTGTATATGGTGCTTTTAGAAATAACTTAAGAAGGACCAATTATGAGTCTCATGGAGAAGCTAGGAAGATATAGTCTTAGTCTAGTAGGCTACACTTTTGAGAACAAATATCTTTTTGTTTAGATTAACCCCGCTTTTAGTTTAATTGGGTAAAATAATTTTTTTCTTCTTCTGCTTTTTTAGGTATTCTATACCATTTTTCTCTTCTACATTTACCTCAATAAATGGTTATTTTATTTGTTTTTTACTGCCATGTTCTAATTTTCGATGGTTTAGTTGTACTATTAACAAAGATTTTTGGGGTTGATTGTTGTGGTTGTTTATGCTTTAGATGTCACATTGAGTCGTGAGTCTTGAGATAACATTTATTATGTGCATGAGAGAATAACACTTTTCTAGAATGATGATATGTGGAGGGAAGTTTACATGCTTGCACCACTTTATCATCTAAATGTTCTAGTTGTTGGATCAAACAAACCAGAAGAACCTTGGCAACAATAATGAAAAAATAATCAATTTGGTAGCTATACCATTTCTCCACGCAGAACATTGTTAACTTTATGATTCCACATTTACACAATTCATAAGCAAATAATTTGTAGTCAAGTTTCCCATATCACAGCAAAAAAAACCCACTCAAATCATATAGAACTAGAAGCTAACATAACACTATTTATGGAATATTAACATAACTAAAAAGAGATCCTCAAAAGAAAAAGCAAAACATAAAACAAAAACATGTGAAAACATCCATCAAGCAAGTACCATTAATGCTAAAATTAATATAAATTTTAAAATTGGTGTTTTTGTTTTTTATAAGAAAGAATTTTCATTTTAATTAATGAGAAAAATGACCAACATTGTTATTAAAATTAATATAAATTTTAAAATTACTGCTTTTGTTTTTAATAGGAAAGCACTTTCAATTATATTAATAAGAAAAATTACAAAAATAAAGTCTAAACCACATACAAAGCTCACATAGTTACAAAAGTTTATATGCTTATAATTTATAGGCTTAGTTTCCAAATTCTTTTTATTCTCATCCAAAAACATTGTTAATTTTATAAAGCTTGTCTTTTTTGAAATTAAATGAGACCCAATTAGAAAAATAAAGATCTAAAAGCTTCCCCTAGCTAAAAATTGATAAAGTTTTTATTACACATTTATATTACACATTTATATACATGTTCAAATTAAAAGTTAACCAAAGTTTCATATCTTATTTAACTTCCATTTACTGATTATATAATACATTAGAAAATAAATGTTATCGCAATTAATTTAAAAAATAAAAAATAAAACTCACACACATTTATAAATAATTAGGGTATCCATATATTTTATTTGGCTTATATATGTGGGTAGAAATCAATGTATGATAAAAATCAAGGCAACTTATGATACATCTGAAATGATTAAGAAAATAATAATCACATTTATAAATAACTAGTTTATCTATATATTTTAATTGGTTGAATTTATGATAAAAATCAAAATGTAGATATATATTGTCTCATTTGCTAGTAAATATAAATAATCATCAATCCACTAAAAAATCAAAATACTTATTTCTCCATCGGTATCTCATTCAATGTATTCCATAAGCCTCATGCTTTGTAATAGGACAAGGGACAGGGTCAGTCGGGTTGGTGCATCAACTTGACCCCTTCCCCCAAATATCAACAACCAAAAACTTAAATACAATTGGCAACACTTGTATCTTAATATATTAATAGTGGAATACTGGTGAGGCTTGTGGACTGTTGCAACGAGGCCTAGGGGTCAAACCCCACTGAGTCCAATTGAATGACCAATAAAAAATTTCGCCAATGAGTGAGGGTCAGGTGGCACCCTCCCATTAGGATGTGTAGCACCTCTTCATTGGCCCACTTCAACAACCTACAACCAATGGAAACATTCCAACCCAACTATGCAATCCTACCATGTGCCATTATGGGATTGGCATGTCTTACACTGTACCTTACACAATTAGCTGATGATTTCAGCTATACGGCCTGCCCAGTCAATAACCTAGTCAACCTTGCAAGTCGAGTTTTTAACTACTAGGAAAAACTTTAGAACATCATAACTTTCTCATACGATGTTGGATTGAGGCGGTTCAAGTGGCATTGGAATTAAGACAAATACCACTATGATTTGGCACTTGTTTAGATAATTTTTAGCATTTTGAGTTTAGAGCATTTTTGTGATCCCTTGGATCACTGAAACACTAAAATTTCTACTTCGTAGGCTCCATGAATAATTAAGGTTCCACCTCTATAGCTTCTAAGTAGGACTATACGCATTAATTACTAGAGAATTTCATGAATGTGTAAGTTGGACTCTTGGCCTCCATGAACCAAGAGAGGTACACCCAAAGTGTGGAGCACTCATATTTCCAAATGATTTTGGACTCTTAAGGTCTCACCCTCAGCGATCAAATGGACAAGATGAATCATAAGCATAATGTGGAAATTGATGGGGTTACAAAGAAGCAAAAATTGAAATTCAAAGACAACACAAATAGATCATAAAACAAGAAGACATTAACAAATGGAGAACAAAAATCACCCTTCACATTACATTACATGCCTTTCCTTTCTTGGATTACTTCTCAAGCTTAGGGAAATTACAAATTTATAACTAATGGACAAAGCTATATATTTTTTTGCATGTGTTCTTCATGACTACACAATGAAATTTCCAAAAAGTCGATGAGAGGTTGGGTTGGTTGGCGAGCAGTGGAGTTGGTTCACATTGGTATCCTTGTTTGACTTCACTCCTAAAATTCTCCCACTTGAATCCAAATCAAGTCACATCAATTCCTACCACGCCTCAACATAACTCATGTTTAATTATTGGTAGAATCTTAGTGTGCATATCAGCATGTTTCTTATTTGTATGGATCTTTTCCAAGTATAACTACACTTCCTCCATCACGTACCAAATCTAATGGTACCTTAAGTCAATGTGCTTAGTTTTTTAGTTAAATAGCACATATTTGTCTTACTTTATTCCTATCTCTCTAAGATCGTTGCAGCCATAACATCTCTTTACAATCTTATGTTGCAATTATGTACTCTTCCTCTATTGTAGAGAGAGCAACTATTATTTGTAGCATTGACAACCAAGATATGGTTGCACCTACAAATGTATAAAAACAACATGTCGTGGACTTTCTGGTGTCCATTTCTTCATCCATATTTTCATTTGTAAACATTTCAAGCAAAATATCATGATGACCAAAACATAATAGTAATATGAGATACTTCCTTAATCATACCTCTTGATATAGACAAAATGTTCAACTTCCAACTAGTGAAAACCTTGTTCCAAGATGAATCAATCAAATTTATTATACAATTTTCCAAGTGGATGTTTCAACCCATAGAGGCTCTTCTTCAACTTGCAAACTAGCTCTTCATTGCCTTTTTCTATGAAGCTTTCTAGATGCTCTCTATAAATTTCTTCCTCCAAATTACAAGGAAGGAAAGAAGTTTTGGCATCTAACTCTTCAAATTCTAAGTAGATAGAAACAAGAAGACACAAAAACCTCCCATAATAACAATTTAATAACAATTTAACAAGAAGTAAAAAAACCTTAATAAAATCAAAACCTTCTTTTTAAGAAATCCCTTCATCAAAGGCCTTTCTTTATGCCTCTCTTTTTTGTCAACTTAATCCCTTCATCAAAGGCCTTTCTTTATGCCTCTCTTTTTTGTCACCTTAATAATTAATCCCACCCATACCTAAAGGTTGGTATGCTTTCAAAAATAGAATGTATCAGTGTCCATGAAATCTAGACCGCACAACACTGCATGCTGAAGCCCACCACCTCCGTCAAATTATATATTTTAATGGTCTTGCAAACGCAGATAAACATCAATAATCATAGAGGGCTATATTTTTTAATGGGTACGTAACTGAGCTCATGATGCATGAAGATGAAAAAATAATTAAATATATAATTTATTTTAATTAAATTATAAATGTTTTGACTACCTTTTCGAATAAATCTCGACGCATTGGCCTGCCCAATGCCGAAGACGGGATATTGAGATAGTCACACGCATCCATCACTTGGGACAGTGTGGCCAACTCGATTTCATTCACAAAAATATCGTCCCACTTCTGCACAGATTCCGCCCTCTTTTTCTCATGCTCCTTCTCCTTCGTACGCCTCCCATACTCGTCCTGCCCTTTCTCCTCCTCGCTGGACAAGTATTGAGGACCGTGAAACGCATGGAACGTGCAATACTTCATCACTTTTTTCAGAATGCGGGTCCAAACGTTGGGCAGAGGAATGGGATCCTGAATGCCCACGTCTTCTATCAACGCCTCTATGAGCCCAGAAATGGATGCCGCCGCCTCCTCCACCTCAATTATTTGGCCGCCCGAACTTTGCAATCTGACAATCTTATTACTATTAGCATCGCTCCCGCTATCCTTGGCAATATCCATACATACTTCACTCGATTGTTAGTGCTTCTATCTGGGTAAAGATTCTTCCTGGTCCAACGTATTTATACAACATTTTTTAAGATTCCTCCTGGTCCATCGAAGATGAAAAGTCGTGACAAAAACTGGGCAGCCACGATTTATACTAATATTACCCGAACAGCGAAATGTAACATATCAAAAATGTATTACATAGCTAAACGACACTTTGATATTATGTCTAATTTTTTTAAATTACTATTCCCTTCCTAGAAATAATATTTAATAAGGTAAATGTTGATAATAATAAAAAAGTAACGTTAGATAGAAATAGTTTAATTGAAAATAAAATAATATACTTAACTGTATAATCGTTAAAAAAAAATACTTACCTTTATTATTTTTAAACATGGTTGTAACCGTCGAGATGTGTAATTTTACACTGTAATTGGGGATTTTTTTCTTTAATCAAGACACATCTTCATAGGTTGGGTGGTCATGTGACATGGGCACAACTATGGAGTTATGTGTGAGAGTTGGTGATCACCCCTGAACCCTTGTACCATTGTGTGAGAATTGCTGATCATAAAAATAGAAGCTCATAATCAGATATTCAATGTAATATATATATAATCCCAATTTTGAAATCATATTAGATTAAAAATATTTTATTTTATATAAATCAAGTTATGTGTGAGAGTTGGTGATCACCCCTGAACCCTTGTAACCTTGTGTGAGAATTGGTAATCATAAAAATAGAAGCTCATAATGAGATATTCAATGTAATATATAAATTCCAATTTTAAAGAAATCATATTAGATTAAAAATATTTTATTTTATATATTATATATTAATTATTTTTTCATTATAGTTAATTTATTAGAATTATATTTTTAATGGGGTGTCTAATTATCAAGTTGTTGTGCGTTGGAGTGTGGAGTTAGATAGGCCTCCACGCTTAGCACGAACATCATAAAGGTCATTGGGATCTGGGCTCTTCCCGCGAGTGTTATTTAATATGCAATAAAGGTAGGAGGGTGGCCATTGGCAGCTATTGGGCGACGAAAACAGAGTGTTGGGTGCAGGAGAGAAATGAGGTATTGATGTATTGGCTTAAGCAAAGGCTTGGGGTGACACTAGAGGACGAGTTCAGTGCAGGGGGGCATGCGAGACCTACAAGCCCTATGTTCGTGGGATCCGGAAGAGAACTGGAATAACTATTGCGGCGAGAATTACAGTCCTGGGTTGGAGAGTGTGGTTGGTGGGTTTTCACTTCCCCTAAGTTACTCTGGATGTACTTCATGAATGGGAGTACTCCTTTGGAGAGGTCGTGTGGTGGAGAATTTGTGCGTGTCTCTTCCCCTAGAGCCACTTGTCCACTTTAGAGACTGATAGTGCTCCCCCCAGCTCGCCGAAAGGCAGTGGGGAAGCGTAGGAGAATTGCATTAGGTATACAGTAAACCCTTATGTCAGGGAGGTAAGCAATGTATTTTTGTGTTTGGTCCATATTAGGGTTGTGTGGTGGCTTGCACAAGGTGACCATATTCATGTCTGCTAACTGGCAGAGGAGGAGTCAGGTGTATGCGAACACATAGAGATAGCGCCCGCAGAGGGTGAGCCAATCATTGTATGGAAAATCATTCACTGCAGGTTGTGCCTAGTTCAGGCTCAGAGTCAACCAAGAGCTAACACTCTGATGTTGAGGCAGTTAGGTCCCCAGTTCGCTCGTCAGGCCACGTAGAGGCTCTGCCCACCTTGGACTCCATTGTAGCACAATTAAACAATCTTGATTTGAGCATGGAGACACTAGGGGAACAATGTTACGATGATCAAAATGAACTAGTGGCCTACATCAATGACCTCCAACACATGCAGAATGAACTCCTGGACTCCATAGATGGCCTTCGGAGACAACTACGACAAACAAATGACCACCTCTGTTGATCCAGGTGGATGTTGGTGGCCACCCATTGAGTCCACTTGGACCCCTACCATTGTTCCCTTCAGCTTTTTAGTTTCCTTAGTTGTAGAACAATTTACTATTTTTAGTAGTTTTTCGGGTCCTAAACTTCTGGAGCCATTTTGAGGCCCTAAATGATGTTTTCTAGGAAAACTGGGAGCAACATGTGTCCATGAACCAATGTTTCTCTTCCCAAAATTGTAGTTCTCAGATAGATCTTTCTAATGAGATATTGTACTCGTCAAAAGGAGATCATATGCCAAATTTACGACCCCGGGAAGTTGATGTAGCAATTTACCCAAATGGGGCCCACAGTTTGGCGTTTCATCTTCTAGGGTTAGGTTTTTGGATGTTTAGGATTCCATTGTTTCTCAACAATAAATAGGCCTTCGAACCTCATTGTAACATGGTTCAGAGGCATGTAGCTGCCACGTCTCTTCTCAGAGATAAGCTACCATCGCCCTAGCTAGTTTATTTCCATTTCTGTTTGCAAGCATATTTGGGTATTTCCATCTCTGTATTTTTCTGTGTTCCTATTTAAATCCAGATCAGTGTTATCAGAGTGGTCTGGTTTTTCTCTGTTTTCTTGAAATAGTCGAACCTTTACAAGACTAGCCTCACAAATCCCAACAGCCTCCCATGCTGGATGAGAATAAATATGAGGGGGCAGGAGATCTTGTCAAAATCTTGCTTGAAGAAGCCCTCGAGTGACAAAGGAACACGATAATGGACAACTTTTCCCAGATCCTTCAGTAGCTATCCAGAGGCGATGCATTGGCTTGTAGCATCTACTTTAGAAATGCCACGACCTTTCAGGTACAAATGAATTTTGAAATCCCCATATTCGAGGGTTAGATAGACGTAGATGTTGTAGATAAATGGTTAAATCTACTTGAGGGTTATTTTTATATTCATGAATTTTCGAGTCGGGAAAAGATTGTTTTTACTCTTCTCAAAGCAGCCCCCCACATCAAGGACTAGTGGGAAACCTTCTACGAGCAGAAGGATGAAAGTACCAGCTCACTATTTTCAGCCGCAGCCACCTGGAATTCATTCCAAGATGCCATCAAGGAGCAGTACTACCCTATTCGAAGCTATGAGAATCTATACATAAAGTGGACCACTCTGCGGCAAGGAAGGGGCCAAGTCATGTTGGAGTTTACCAATCTTTTCCATACCCTTTGCACAAAGTTGGGTATCAAAGATTCGGAGAAGCATTTGATACGCAAATATTACAGCTGCCTCCACAAGTACATCCAGGAAGAAATAAAATACTTGAACATCTCCTCGCTCGGCAAAGCATAGCGATATTCCGTGAAGGTCGAGTAGAAGTTTAAATAGAAGAAGCGAGACTTTGGATCTACGAGTCCGAAGCTAGGGAAAGGTGCCCCAAAACTGTAGAACAAAGGACAAATCCAAGGTAGGTAGCCCAAGACATCCCTCCAAAGCTGCAAGCAAAGAACAACGTTGCGAAGCTGAAAAAAGATACGAGAAAATGGTGTGAGTTCCATAAGAGCTCCACTCACAACACAAGTGAGTGTCGGGCCAAGCAGTCACTGGTGACTGAGCTAAAGGTTTCAGAATCAGATGCATGCTTCGATTATGAGTTAGAACATGACAAAGGGAATGACAAAGGGAAGTAGATTATCAATGTGGAGCCCAACACCACCGTTACCACCATGAAGATCCAGAAGGAGGAACTGAAAGATCTAGAGGAGGAGCATCTCTTCCACTCACATATGTGGGTAAAGGGATCACCACTACAATTCATTATTGACAGTGGGAGCCAAAAGAACCTCATTTCGGCAGAGTTCGTGGAGTGGCTAGGCCTATTGACCACAACACATCCACAACCATACACTATCGGGTGGCTTCACTAACGACGGTATCTTCGCATGAGCCAATAGTGTCACCTTCCATACAACATCAAGCCCTTCACGGATGAGGTATTGTGTGACATTGCTCCCTTGAAGTTTGTGATGTATTATTAGGACAACCATACTTGTGGAAGTCACATGTTGTGTATGAATCAAGTCCCGTGCTGTTATTATTACTTTGGGAAATAAGTTGTATAGGATACTAGAGGTAGCACCACCTACCGCCATCTCTTTGGTTACTAAAAAACAATGTAGTAAGCTCATTTCCAAAATTGGGAGATTTGTTTTCTTGATGATACGTCCTCTAGGAAAGAAGAAGATAGTGGCCACAACCTCCAGACAGGGCCCCTCCGCACGACAACTACAAATGGACAAGGTCGTGGAGGAGTACGAGGACATCTTCACCTCCCACGCAGGTGTTCCTTTGCACTGTCAGGTCAAGCACTCCATTGATCTAACCCCAGGTGCACTGCTACCCAATCGACCAATCTATCAGCGCTCCGTTCTAGAGAAAGATGAAATCAAGAGGCAGATTCAGGAGCTCTGCAGAAAGGTCACATCCGTCTGAGTTCATCATCGTATGGGAGCTCGATCGTGTTGGTATAGAAGAAGTATGGGACTTGGAGACTCTGTATTGACTATCGGGGGCTGAACAAGATCACTATCCATAATAGGTACCCGATCCCACGGATTGATGACCTCCTGGACCAAATGAAGGGAGAAAAATATTTCAGAAAGATTGATTTGAAGTCAAAATATCACCAAGTACCAATCAAACCCTCTGATTTGTGGAAGACTACCTTCAAAGCCAAGGAGGGCCTTTTCGAGTGGTTGGTTATGCCTTTCGGATTGACGAATGCTCCTGCAACCTTCATGAGGCTAATGGATGACATCTTGTAGCCATTCACCAACTCATTTGTAGTGGTATACTTGGATGACATCCTAATCTTCAGCCAGAGTTGGGAAGAGCACCTCCACCACATCTGAGAGGTTCTCCAAACATTGCGGCAACACAAGTTATGTGCCAATTTGGAGAAATGCACTTCTGGCATGACCCAGGTTCAATATTTGGGATACATTATTGATGAATAGGGGGTGCATGTGGATCCAGCCAAGATCCCAAGTCATTCGGGATTGGCCCTCTCCAACTACATTAACAAAGCTCTGTAGCTTCCTAGGTCTTGCCAACATCTACCGTAGGTTTATGTTGGGATTTTCTCATATCACTTGGCCCTTGAGTCAAGTCACCAAGGGAGGAGCGAAAGAAAAATTCTTTTGGTCTGAATCTCAACAGAAGGCATTCATAGAGTTGAAAGATTGCATCTGCTTGACACTAGTGCTCGCATTGCTAGACTTGCAACAACCATTTGAGGTTGAGGCAAATGCCTCTAACTATGCTATTGGGGTATTCCTTACTCAACACGGGTATCCAATGGCATAATATAGTGAGACACTTTCAGACACAGTCCAAAAGTATCCCACTTACGACAAAGAGATTTATTCCATTATGCAGGCCTGCCGACAATGGAAACATTACGTTTTGGGGAAGGAAACAGTCATCCACACAGACCACTGACACGTCTAGTTCATACAAACCCAAGGGAAACTACATAATGATTGCCATTAGAAGTGGTCCACATACCTGCAACAGTTCCATTTGAATATCAAGTATAAGAAGGGCAACAACAATAATGTTGCAGATTGCCTTAGTCGACCACTAATCATGGCATTAACCACCGTGCTCAACTCTTATGGGCATGAGACTTCTGAATGGCCACTTCTCTACAAAAGAAACCCAGAATTCAGCCACGCATACTAAACACTCTTGGGGGGTTAGCATGCTCCAAATTTTCACCTCTAGGATGCCCTGTTATGCCACCTAGGTCACATTTGTGTTCCTTCAAGCAAGCGTGCCAAGATGATTTTGGAAGAACACTATAGTCATGCTGCTGGGAATTTTGGGTTCGATAAAATGGTGGCAGTACTATAGAAGTATTTCTATTGGCCAAATCTGTGACAAGATGTTGGGAAGTACATTAGATCATGCACTGCTTGCGCCATTGCTAAACCGATCGTCAAGAAGCAAGGCCTCTATCCCCCACTTCCTACCCCTAGTCAACCTTGGGAATCCATCTCCATGGATTACATGTTAGGCCTTCCTTCCATTAAGCATGGAAATGACTATGTTTTTATGGTCGTCTATAGGTTCTCGAAGATGGCCATTACGATGCCTACAAGAAGAATATCACATCAGAAGCCACTGCTAAAATCTTCTTTGAATGAGTGTGGGTACACTTTGGGATCCCATAGTCTATCATCTCAGATCGGCACAACAAGTTCCTCAGTACATTTTGGTCTAGTCTCTGGTTGATGCTGGACACCAAACTCACTAAGTCCACATCCTTCCATCCTTTAATTGATGGCTAGACATAGGTTGTCAATAGGAATATTGTACACATTTTGCGCATGTACAACTCAAAGCATCCATGTACGTGGGACAAGAGTCTCCCCTACGTTCAGCACAGATACAAATGGGCTCTCCACAGCTCGACTGGCCACAGCTCTTTTCAGGTGGGCTTGGGATTCTAGCCACTATGTCCCATTGATGTGGCCATGCCATTTGCAGCTACTCACACAGGTTCAGGTCATGTCTAGTTCGAAAAAGATAAGGGAAACATCTTCATTGATCACATCCAACATATTCGCCAGTAGGTCCATGACATTTTGGAGACATCAAATGCCAAGTACAAGTAGTGACATGATCAACATCAGGTGCCACACAAGTTTCAGGTGGGCGATAAAGTTTGGTTGCATTTGCAAAAGAAACACCTTACTGGAGCCTATCAGAAACTCAAACCACTCTAATATGGTCCTTACACCATTACCAAGGCAGTGGGAGACAATGCATTTGAGCTCATCATTCCCCTATTCCTTAGTCTGCACCCAGTGTTCAATGTGGATTACCTTCGGCCATACTTTCCACCATTAGTAGACACCTTCGACATTGTAAAACAGTTCACACCCACAGAGTTAAATCCACATTGCATGGAACAAGCTACAACTGATCGGATCATGGACATACATATCAAGCACACTCGCCAGCAGAATATCCAACTGTATCGAGTTGTCAAAGTAGGTCAACTCCTTCACCAGGGCAAGAGGCTCACCAGGGACCAAGTTTAGCAGAAGTTTCCTCATCTCATGGAGGAACTCAACGCAATGGGGACCATTGCTTCTTAAGGGGGGAGGAATGATCCAGGTGGATATTGGTGGCCACCCACCAAGTCCACTTGAACCCCCGCCATTGTTCCTTTTAGCTTTTCAGTTTCCTTAATTGTAGCACAATTTACTATTTTTAGCAGTTTTTCGAGTCTTGAACTTCTGGAGCCGTTTTGAGGCCCTAAATGACATTTTTTTTGGGAAACCTGGCAGCAAAATATGTCCATGGATTGATGGTTCTCTTCCCAATGTTGTAGTTCTTGGATAGATCTTTCTAACATGATATTGTATGCGTCAAACGGAGATCATATGCCAAAGTTACGACCTCAGGAAGTTGATGTACCAATTTACCTAAACAGGGCCCACATTTTGGTGTTTCATCTTCTAGGGTTAGTTTTTTGGATTTTTAGGGTTTTCCATTGTTTCTCAACAATAAATAGGCCTTCGAGCCTCATTGTAACACAGTTCAGAGGCATGTAGCTACCACATCTCTTCTCAGAGATAAGCTACCATTGCCCTAGCTGGTTTATTTCCAGTTTAGTTTGTAAGCATATTTTAGTATTTCGCATTAATAAAATGAAGTATTATTTCCGCTAAATCTTTTTGTATATGGTTATATCTGTATTTTGTTGCATTCCTATTTAAATCCAGATCATACGTGCATTGGAGACGCGGGTGGAGCATATTGATTACCACACGCATGAGCGGGCAACATTCTTTGTAGCTCTGCCACCATTTTCCCCCAACCCACCCTTGTAATCTGTAATTCTGCAAAATTATCTTCTTGTGCTACTTTTGGTTTGGAAATAACCAATGACATGAGTTGTCTTGGCTTCTTCACAAGCTTAATCTTTTCCAAAGCATATCTCTTGTTACCTCTCAAGCCTTTTATTTTTCCTAATGTGGCAGCAATGATGTCCTCAGATAATTTAATGCATATTTTTTGACGGGTAATTTTTTTTAGATTTATAATGAAAATATTATATTTTGCATAGATTAAACATTTGTAACAATATAATTAAATTATAAAAAATATTTTTGGAAAAAAAAAATCATATAGCAATAACAGAAAACAATTTTTGGAATGGAAGCAGTTGCAATGAAGAAGAGAGTAAATATTGTAGAAATAAAATACCCTCACAAGTGATAAGTGCCACGATTGCTTCATTCTCCCATGTTAATGGGAAAGAACAAATTTCTCCTCTGGTTTTCAATGAATAATTCCATGTTTCTCTTCTTAATCTTCTCAACACTACATTTTTGTGCCAAATTCTGAAGTTTGAGGATATCGAGATAGTCACTTGCATCCATTGTAAAATGTGGCCATATCCATTTTCATCACAAAATCACCATCCCACTTCTTTACATCTGGCCTCCTTTTACCCATTTTATCTTATGTGGCATTTATTTTCGGGAGCTTATGGGTTTTAATGGGAATTAGCTACTTTTCATCTGTGCTAACCAATGATAGAAAAAAAAAAGTGTATAAAAGTGATAATTGGTCTTTTAAATGACGGGTGGGAAAGGGATACAACTATGTGAATACAACATATTAGTATTTGTTATGATTTTCATCCAAAAATATATAGAGCTCCTAAAGTCTATAAATCTAGCTTCCATTTGAGGCATATAGTAAATACAAAAAGTTTTCTTACCTATCTTCTTACTCAATACCTTGCAAACAAATTTGGATCTTTATCTGGAAACACCTCCTCCTACATAAAAGATTCAACATCATTTGTACAATGGATAAGAAACCTAAAAACTAATAAAGAATATCTCATGGTTAGTTTTGACATTTTATCTCTTTATAGAATGATATCGGTATATGAAGTTATCAATACCACGAAGACAATCACTAATGAGGAAATTGTAGATCTTTTAAAACCTTGTCTAAAATCCTCATATTTTATTTTCAAAGGAAATAAATATTGACAAACTCATGGAATAACTATGGACTCTCGTTTATCTTACATAATAGCCAATATCTATATGAAACACTTTGAACAAAAATATCCAAGTCCTTTTCCTTACAATGTAGAAGAATGGAAAAGATTTGTTGATGAGGTATTCGCAAAATGGTGTCATGGGAAAGATAAGTTAGATAATTCCTAGATCACATTAAAAAACTCTCCAAACATATAAAATTCACTATTGAAATTGAAAAGGACAATAAACCCCCCTTTCCTGACATCCTTCTAACCAAGAAAAAAGGTAAAGTGGGTTTTCAAGTCTTTAGAAAGAAAACACACACCCAAAGATATTTGCATGCTAACTCACATCACCATCCCAAATAAAAAGTTGATATCAATAAAACCCTAACTATAAGAGCTACCAGAATATCTCACTCTTAACACCTAAATTATGAACTCAACCATATTCCTAAATCATGAACGCAACCATATTCATCTAGTCTTTGAACAAAATAGATACCATAGAATCACCATAGAAAAAAAAACTATTGTACAAACCTTAAAAAGAGAAAATGTCAAAAGACCCATAATCATACCAAAAATCTCCCTTCCATACAGAAAACGTACCACTATAAAATAGAGATTTTTTAATACAATCATAATATCAATGTGGCTTTCACCCTGCCTAATACCATTAGAAAAATAATTGATTCCATTAAATACCTAATAAACCCTAACCAACAAAAATGGGTTTACATAATTCCTTGTTCTTGCAGAAAAGTATACATAGGAGAGACAGGTAGATCCCTCAACATAAGGTGTCGCTCACATTTTAAGAGATAGGTCTACAAAGTCTTCCTTAAATAAACAAGCATGCTCATCCTCACACTACATTTGGATGGAAGAAATTAAACTTGTGAAAAAAAACCTTTATTTAAAAGGAAAAATTAAAAAAACGTATAAAAATCTAAAAACATAAAAAACAACTTGAACCGTAATGATAAATTAAAACTAAGAAACACCTAAAAACCATTAAAAAATATGTTCATAATGTCAAATAAACTAAATATATTTTAACCAAAAAATTATAACTAATAAAATTATATACAAAATAATCATGACACAATATTGCATATATTCATAATTATGATAAAATAAAATAAATTTATTATTATTATTATCACATGCACATAGTGAGTCCTTATGTGGATACGATGAAGGAAAGAAATGAAAAAAGATTTTGTAGCGAGTCAGATACTTCACCGGACTGTTAAGTGCTATTTGGATAAAGATGTTTTTCTGACCCAATGTTTTTATATAACGTTTTCGAATCTTACATTCATAGCCAAGTGAACCCATAGGAGGTGAAAAGCCTATGACTAAATCTTGCATTGCTTATGATGAAAGGTATTTTTGGAAGTATTCCTTATTTTTTTATGTGATGAAATAAAATAAAAATTAAAAATAAAAATCATGATATTGAGAATTCATTGTATTTTTCAAGTGGAATATAATTTATTTAAGGGTGAAATTAAACTAGCTTAAATTCATTTTAGCTTTAAAGTTATCAAACTCTAAAAGTTATTAAATGGACAATGAATTTAAGTTGATTTAATATTAGATGGGCAATATATTTTATATGTTTATTTAAGGAAAATATTTAAAATAAACATTTATAATTAAAAAAATATTAAATTAAGATATTCATAATATTAATATTAAATTGTGCTAAGAGACCCTTTCCAATCTAATATGGTAGAAATAATTGTAATGCCATGTTTAATATTTGACTACTCAAAATAAAATAAAATAATAATAATTATAATTATGAATAAAACATTTCGATTGTCAATTTTCATAAAACTAAAAATAAAATAAAATAAAATAATTCTAATATTAATATTTTAAATTATAATTATAATTAATAATTAGATGAGTCTAAATTCATTTTAACCTCAGATCTAGCAAGTGTCTAGAGGGATCAAATTTTCTGAGATACAAACCTCTTTTAAAGTGAAAAAACCTTTGATCTCTTTAAGCTTAGAAGATTAGAAGTTAAAATCCAGCTATACTAATTTAAATGAATATAAATATAAAATTAAAATATGTTAATATCAATTTTATTTATTTCCTTATTAAGAATATTATAATTTAAAAGAAATATTATCTTTAAAAATATAATTAAAAAAAAAAAACCTATTTCTCTTAAAGATGCTTATAGCCTAATACAATGGAGATGTGTAATTTTATAAATATTTGACATAGGGTTTAGTACATTTTATTTAGTATTGGCTTCTTTTTCGTTTTTTCTTTCTCTTTCTTTTTGTAAAGAACTTCTTTGTTGCGAGTATTCACTTAGTCTACACCTTTCAAGCTATTTTTTTTCTATTTACAGTGATAGTATATGGTGGGAAGTAGATTTATTGTTGGTTTTGTGGCTTTTCGTAGAAAGATTTTCACCTGGAGATGCAAATTCTTATGGTTTACTTCAACCTTGTGAGATAATAAGTTTCTCTAAATAGTGATTTCCTTTGTTTCTCTTTATGGTTGGCAGTTGGCAATGAAGTCTCGTTGGTTTCTTGGGGGTTTTTATCTTCTTGTGTATGTCTCGAATTTGAAAAGGTTGAGGGTGACTAATAGAGGTGGTCTTGTGGGTGTCCTTGCTTAGCCTCAATTCACACTATCGTTGGTATGGTTTCATATCCTTAAAGAGTTCATTGAAATTTAGAGATTGGTTGTTCATGGTTGAAGATTAGGGGCTTCTTTGTCTAATTTAGTGGTTAAACCTCTATCTTTGTGCACATTATGCTTTCTTCCTTTTAGGTAGCCTATTACCATGCCAAGGCAAGAGCCTGATCCCAAAGGGGAGTTGGTGGTTGTTGTTCCTATTTGAACTTGTGGGTATGCGCTCCAACTCAATCCTTGACTCATATTCTTTCATATAGACCTTGCTAGAGATTCAACGAGAAATTCAAGAAGATGAGGAAAATATCACAAATGAACATGATTTCCACTCTAATTCAAGACCATAGTAATAATTGTTGATTGGGTTATAAACACTAGTCATGCCCATGGACATCATAATAAAAACATGTATAACATGGGCCTCTACTAATAACTAAGAATGCTCTTAGATAGGGTGATTCTAGATCCAAATGGAATTAAAGATAAATTCCTCGAGATTATGGAAAAGATTTAGTTGAAATTCAAAGAAATGGACAAACATTTGGACTAAGATTGAAGAAATTTTATTTCCTGAAAAAGTTCTTCCTTGCGACCCAAGTGAATAAAATCCTATTAATGTAGATGCTCCCACCTACTCCTAGTCTTTGCATGATGATCTTTGTTTACTATAAGAGTTTGTCTTAGTCTATTATGGTTTCTTATATTTGTTTAATAGTTTTGGTAACTAGTAAGCCAATAAACTTTAAACGATATTTCTAACAATAATATATATATTCTAGCAAAAAAACATTATTGTATTTCTAATGGTCTTGTTTCTATCATGACAACCAAAAGGAACATAAAGAGTTAGAATAATGTAATCATTTTGTATTAGTAGAAATAATTTAATTAACCCCACACATATATATGAAATTTAACTTATCAAAAAAAACATTGAAAAATATTAGATCAAAATTTTGATTTTATATTGTTTGTTTTTCTACATTTCCATCATATGTTTCAAAATGGTTAATGTGACCAAGATAAAATAAAGCTATGATATTACCACTAAAATCCTTATATGATACAAGTTAGTAGATATATTTCAACCCATCCACCCTAAGGATAAAAAAAAAATTAAGTTAGCTTAGATCTATCTTAACTCTGGATTTATCAAGCCCCAAGAGGGATCAAATATCTTTTCACTCTAAAAGAGATTTGCATCTCAAGAGATTTGATCCATCTCAGTGCTTCGTAAATTTGAAGTTAAAATGTTAAACATTATGTTGACATAAACATATTTCTTTAATAATTTTCTGGTTTCATTTAATGATTACGAATAATTATTATTAATTTTTTTTGGATTTGATCCTAGAGTTAGAAGGGAAAAAATAGGATGCAAAAAAAGCCATAAAAAATAAGGGCAAGTACATGGAAATCGTATTTGTCGAGATGAAAATTGTATAATAATCCACCAAAGACTAAACACACACAAATATTAATTTGAAATTAACAAAAAAAAATATCTCAAACAAACGTAATAGTTTCATAATTTTTATCACCATTCTTGGTCTACCTATTGGGATCTCCACCCAAAGGCTTAGTGCATATATATAAATTTCTAGTGGAAAATTTTCGTGAGTATTCGATGCCAAATTTGTTTATTACCAATAATAATGCATCTATACAAAATACATGCTACGAAGGGAAATAAGAACCTGTAAAAGAAAAAAAGGAAACAATACCAACGAAAGCGGTGGTAGTTTTCCAGGCTCTCCCTTTGTAAAGATGAAGGAGAGAGAACAAAAGAGAATAATAAAGCACAACATAAAGATGAGATTAGGCTCATGATCCTGGAAAACTACTAGGAGAGGACAAACTAGGAAAGTTAATATAGTCATTTAGATTTAGAAAAAGAAATGCATCTATACTATTAATACCTCATATAATCCTTAACTTTAAGCTTTGCATCAAATTAATAACATGCAAATTTAATAAATCAATGTCAAGGTGTTTGGAAAAATTATAATCATTATAATATTTCTTAATGTAACTCACTCATTGTGTCACTATCTCTTTATACAATTGTAAAACAAATAATAAATAAAATTGTAAAATCACTCAAAATCTTACCAATACAATCGTAATATGTTGGCAGTTCACACATAATAATTGCCAAGTTTAAATGTGAAAGCAAGAATTGAGATAAATTTTTAAATTAGACTTAATACTAATTCATTCCCCTACCTCACTAAGTATTCAACATTGCTTCCAAACATTGCTTCCAACAATTAGTATAAGAATGGGTTCCTTCCAAACATTGCTTCCAACAATTAGTATAAGAGTGGGTCCCTTCGCAAACAACCTAACTGCTTTAAGCCAGATCAAAAGGAAACATGCCTAATCAAGTTTGGCTAACATCACAAGGAGTAGGTCTCGCGTGAAATGTGAAGCTCCGTTGGAATTTTGTGAGAATTTATCATGAAATTTTTTTGATTGTCTGTTTTGAGTTGAAATATTTAGTTTTTTACGCTAAATTATCTAATTTATCTAATTTGTTCAGATGAACTAGTATTTTTTTTCCTTTCAAACATTAAAACTAAGTTTTGGCGGAAACTTTGGACATTTAAGTTAACTTTAGCCTCAAATACCGTGAAATAAATTTTTGGTGGCGGTAAATTCGTCCACTTATTTTTTTTTTATGAAAATGTTTTTCGGTCAAAAAGTCGTGTGGCCCTTGCAGATCTTTTGGCACTGTATATAGCTGTAATTCTTTCATAACGTTGTTATGATATTTTGGTATTGGTGTTTTGGTTTGGAACTATTGTTGCAGTCCTTTAGCACTATTGTTGCAGTCCTTTAGCACTATTGTTGCGGTATTTTATGTGGAGTTGTCTATAATGGGTTTTTTTGGAGATTCGGGTGATGGAATCCGGCGGAAGAAATTGAGGTTAAATTTTGATTTGTTGCAGTTAAAATGGTTTTTTAACTCCATATTTGGATTCAGCACCCTGAAAAACCCATGGGACGCTTTGATTGTGCAGAAACTAGCTATCAAACTTGCGATTCCAATAAATTGCTGCCGGATTTTGACGTGAAAAACCCACTAGAAAAACTTCCAAAAAGTCTCATTATGAACAACTGCATTTTATGTAAGACATGTTAAATCCACCTATAAGGACTAATTCAATTTCATATAGCTCAGGGATAAAAGTGATAACTACTTCTTTACCATAACTTCGAATTGTAGCTCTATCATATGCCATGGATTACAATAGATAAGAAAATTTAAAAGAAAAAACAAATGAATTTCCAAAACATTATATATTTTAACTTTTGTTGCACCAAAACCATACATTCCTTGCAACTTCGACTTTGTTGTCGAATAATCCTTAGTACACATTGGTATGATAACGCGATGAAAAGTATTAGTCAAGAAATCATAGCAAACCATACCAAATACTTTGTAAGAGATTAATAAATTCTATTTAATATCAACAATTGTAAGAGATTAATAAATTCTATTTAATATCAACAAATGTAATAGTGAACACTTAATTGGTTCGATGGCAGTTTGGTTTTGGTTTGTAAATTTCCTTTTTTCCTTGTTATTGCCACCTTCTTGCACTGACTTACCTGCAGATTTGAATTTCAAGGTCATATTCTGTTAGTTCTTTTCACGCATGTCATTTGAGAAAATCTATAAGAAAAATGATTCACGTGCAAACAGAGGCAATTAAGAGGAGAAGAAATATGGGAGAAAGTAAATCATATATATATGCATTACCCACATGAGTGATCAGTCCCACGAATTCTTCGTTTTCCCCATTTTAATGGGGAAGGTCAATTTCCTCCTCCTTTTACTGTGAAATAGTTCCATCATTTTCTCGTTAAGCTTCTTGCCACAACATTGGGCTACTAAATCCCGAAGTTTGAGAATATTGAGATAGTCACATGCCTCCGTTACTTCGCACAGAGTGCCGGTGTCCATTTTCTTGACGAACTCATCATCCCACTCCCACACATCGTCCCTTCTTTTCTGCTCCACCGCCCGCCTCTCCCTTATACGCCTTGCATACTCAACGTCCTCTTCATCACCCCACCCACTCGCAGCCGCCATTCTGTTCTGCTCTTCATCACCCCACCCACTCGCAGCCGCCATTCTGTTCTGCTCCTCATCACCCCACCCACTCGCAGCCGCCATTCTGTTCTGCTCCTCATCACCCCACCCACTCGCAGCCGCCCAGCTTTTCTGCTCCTCCTCCCTGGAAATCTGTGGACGATATTGAGGATCGTGAAAGGCATGGAATGTGCAATACTCCATCACTATTTTCAAAATTTTGCTGGAAACGTTGGGCAGAGGAATGATAGCGTTAGTGCCCACGTACTTTATCATCTCTTTTATGAGCCCCGAAATGGATATCACCGCCTCCTCTGCCTCTATTATTTGGCCATCCGAGCTCCGCAATCTCACCATGTTATTACCATTAGCATCGCTGCTGCAATCCTTCGCAATGCCCATAGCTACTCGCTACTTGCGTATTTCGATACGATGAACTGAAGAAGTGAAAGTTTTTTAAGGGTTGGATGCTTAACTCGATTGTTAATGCTTCTATGTGGGTACACATGCTTTCTAATCCAATGTATTTATACAACGTTTTCTAACCCGACAAAAACATACCTTCATCGAAGGTGAAAAGTCGAGGCAGCCGTTATTTATGGTACACATCAAAAATTTATTGGATAGTTTTTTTTTATTACACTGAAAGGTGTTTTTCAAAATTTAATAATAATAATATATTATTATTATTTTTATCATGTTTTCCTTTGAAAAAACATTTAAAATAAATATTAAATAATGTTCTATTCATAACATTTTAAATAAAAGTATTGATTAAACAAAATATATTTAATTTAATCCTATTGTTTTAAAATAATTGAAAATAATAAAACACAATTATTAGATATATGAACTATAATTCAACAACCAAAAAAGTATTCAAGCAATATATTGCTTATAAAGATGCTAATTAGCTTAATAAAGTAATGTATTTATCAATATTTAACTTATATATGGTATTTTAAGAACTATATTCATAATATATATGTTTATTTTAAAGTCAATTTTTTATTATTATAATATATTGTGATAAAGTTTTTTCGCTAAATAACTAAAGCCTCACTCATATCAGATTTGGTGGTTATAAGTACAAATTGAAGAACAACGAGATCATCAAAACGAAGCTATATGACCATATGTCGATGGCCCAAAAGACACAAAATTGTTCAGAACACAAAATACAACCCTCTCTTCTCATTATACATTAGCATTATTAGGACCCTCGTATTACCTCCTTCAGTGGGGTGTTGAAAATCATTGTGAACATGGGATTTCATATGAGCCATCCAAGCCTCGAAGATATCCATCTGAACTTGGAGTCTCTTTTGGCTGTGATGGAGAGAGCCTTGTCGGTCAAAACTATGCCACTAGTTATGTTAAATATCATTGAGAGAAATAATAGTTTCATTGCTGTTATTGTGTCAATCATGGACTTCTTGCTTGACTAATTTTTGGATAGAATATTTGAGCTTGAATAAAATCGAAAGAATGGGGCAAGGGAATGTCCACCTGTTATCACTCAGGTTGTCCCTAGGCTCCTAATAATGATACAGCTGAGGTAACCACAAACCAATCTTCTGATTGCAGGTTCTAGCCTACCTGCAATCGGAGAGGGCTCTCTCCTTTAGGTTCAACCTTAGTTGATGATTTTAGGCTAGCTTTCTGACTTCAAGG